>JAVKPL010009548.1:0-37990 GCA_032173675.1 Gastrolobium villosum
CCGGTACAGATCTTCAAAAAGGTCAAGAAGAAGTTTATAATTAAATGACTTACCTCAGTGCTTCTTTTCCTCAAGCATATAGGTAATCTGAATTCCCATGGAGAAATATGCACTTTGCCAAAGAATGAATGTTCTTGAGAAAGCTCTCCAATTGATGCACAAGAAATAATCCTATTCTTGAAAATCTAATTCTCTCTTTTCTTTCTTGTATATTCTTCTCTCTTCTCTCTCTTGTATTTCCTCCTATGAAATAATATGCAATGAGCCCTATTTATAATAATAACATCTTAATCTATTATGCCATGCAATCCTAATCAAATCTTTGGCAAAAAATATTTTATTTATCTTACATGAAATCTAAAAAGATAAAATCTTTCCTAATCTTTACTTGATTCCATGCTTTTATATATCTTCATGATATCTGTCATATCTTCTCCAATCTGCATGCAATCTTCAATTATCTTGAATATTGATCCCATGCTTTTTTCTCTCTTCATGATATCTTCCATATCTTCTCCAATTTTCATACAATCTTCAATTATCTTGAATACTATTTCAAATCGGAATAAATATTATTCTGAAATCTCAAACAATCAGCTCATTAGTAATTTCAAGACAATAAAATATTAGCAATTAAATTAACATTAAATTGATTATAATCATCAAAACATATTTTAAATCAATTAAAAAATTAGGGCATGACAAATATCCAACAAAATGTAGCTTTGCTAATTATGCCCTATGTAAGAACCCGCACCCGTTAATTAAGGAAAAATAATTAATTAATTAAGTAAATATGAAAATTAGGAGATAAATCCATAATTGACCCTAAAGAATTAATGAGGTATAAATAATTATGTTGAGTTAGTATAAATACTGTAAGTCATTTTTTGGGTGAGAAATGCAGATACCGGCTCTGCTTCTCGGTATAAATGTGTGTCGAAAAAGTAACCCGAAAAATTATAATAAAAATATGAATATTTCTAGAAAATTATGTAGGACTAGTAAAATGAGTTTCAGGGCAAAATAATGAGAACTGATGCCAGAACGGATACTGGCTATGGAAAAGCACATACCGGAAAGGTGCTGCGAAAATCCTCAACAGAATCTCAACACAAAAAGATATTATAAGCCAAGTTTAATGTCCAATATTTATCAAGAAAAAAAAAAAAACAGATAGAAAATGGAACATACTTCTAGTGACAATGTTAATGAAGAGGAAAAGGAAATTTGATATACTATATTTGTGTTGACAGCTGTTGAAACTAATGTACTTTAATATTGAGCTTTCTCTTTGAATGACAAGAAAAAGAATAATAATCTCATCTATCTGAATTGCAATATTTTTCATTGTAGATTACAATGATATCATTGTAACATAAATGTCACCAAAAGTGCCAAATACCAAACTCTTTACTGCAACCATCAAGACTGGAAAACCAAATATAAACTACAACAGGAACGGGGGGGTCTACGAAAGTACAGAAAAAAATGCATCTAAATCAGAAATTCTTAAAAGCTAAAATGACTTCTGCATCCAAATGGAAAACAATCTCCCCTAAACATCTTCTAGTAATTCTGCGAATAATCAAAGCTCAATGGTTGTTGACCAAATAGAACCTGCAAAGCAAGCAAAAATATAGTTACTTGGATACTGCAGATGTAATATACATAAAATAAATAATAATTAGTATGACATGAGGAACTAATGGCACAACTTCAATCTCATATACTTGAAGAAAGAGTAGGAACTGAAATAGTACATATACTTTATATTAGACAAGTAATTGATTAAATTTTAATCTAATTAAATACAACAAAAACAATTGCAAAATAACAGCAAAAGGCTTTTTCCACTAGGCAGGTTGAAACCCAAATGGGAGGTTCTGTATGTTAATCTAATAAATAATACAACTACAACTAAAAAGAAAGTGTCTTATCCTACTTGAAGTTAGCTATTTAAAAATTCAAATAATAAAAAAGACCCAGTCAAATTCGTGAGTGTCTGGGGAAGTTAGCTTTTACTCAACCAGTCTTTCCCCTGCTTTTTAAAAATTCAAATAACTGACACACATGAACCAAAATAATAATAACCAAAAACACAATGTTCGACTCTCAGCTCCAAAATGGAGATCAACAAAATTACTAATATTGTTTCCATTCGCAGCTCACCGTGCACTCATTTTTTTCCTTAAAGAATGAGTAAAAAATTTAAATTTCCATTTCTTTCTATTTTTATTCCATCTCTGGTTTTCACTTCTCCAGACAGCCATTAACCAGCATAACAAACTTAAACCTCATAAACATTAAACAACAATGTTTTCTATCAGAAACAAAGGGAATAACCACACAGTCAGTGAATTAGCATATAGAGATATCTTAGTTCACTTTAAAAAATTTTTGTTCCCAATGAATTTACACTCACAAAATTCACGTGACACACAGGACTCATATATGCACAGATTGGATTTGGCCATAGTCCATGTGTCCTTGTACATGTCAATTAATACAAACTGAAATCTATGAAGGGATGGTTCTGATGTGACCAACGAATAGAATCCTAGTGCAATGGTGATCATACCACCATTTCCTAAATATGATAGGTACTATGACGTAGACCTGTCAAAATGGGTCAGCCCGGCCCATTTAGCCCTAGCTCGCATGGGTTAGGGCCAAAAAGCCCACAATGATATAGGCCCACATGGGCCAAGAGCCCTAAGGGTTAGGGCTAGCCCATGGGCCTTCCAAAAATTTAATATGTATTTTTTTCTTAAAAAAAAATTCATATTTGATATAGCAATGTATGTCAAAAGTCCTTACCTGCATTAAAAATAGATTAAGGAGCAACATTTTCTCATAAAAAAAAAAGTGACAGCATATTCTCATAGATTATTGGAACACTAATGAAAACAGATTTTATAGTAATGCAGAGGAAACTGAGATGGCTAAGGGGGTCTATGACTATGAGTCTATGACACTGCTATGGTATTATTGAAACTGAGAATCCAAGGTCGAATAGCACAAATGAAGTAACAAAAACACAATGATATTCACCAACTAACAATGAGGAGAAGAATAAATTAAATTATTAGTGTTAATATTTAGCTGAGGCTCACCAAAGTACTTCTTGTACTGCCAAGCAATTCTTAGATCCTTTTCCTGCAGTTATAAGCATAATAAACAAATTATATTACCATAATAAAATTTAAAATAATTACAGAGATAATATGTCGAACAAATACTTACATTACACAAAACAAGATTAACTTCTCCTTCTTGAGTAAAGAACCAAATTGCCTATATGACGTAGTAGAAAACGCTTCAGAATATTTTTGACCAGCACTACACGTTGAACATGAATGTTACATTATTAAAGTAACCTAGCAAACGTTAACTATAATCACCTACACACAGCAAAGCTGCTTCTTCATGTTCTTTGTTACAGCATTATAGAGAACTAACTAAAAAAAATTCAATTTTGAAATTAAATAACTGAGCTGACGATACTATTCCTAGGTCGAATAGTTGAAATTAACTAATACTTATAATTAGCTAACAACGATGGTTTGATAAAATAATAAGAATTATTTACTTGGTATTTTATGAAATCAAACAAATGTTGGTTGAAGTGATAGTAGAGGAATAAGAATGGTAATAGATGTATCTTTTGTTATGTAAAATCTTTGGGAAGTGGTAGTGACTAGTGAGTACCATGCATTGTAAATGGAGTAACAAATTAAGTACAAGGCAGTTTACATTACATACCGGAGACACAATTGGACACATGGCGGTGACATAGAGATAATATGTCAATAAATTCAATGCTATCTCCGGATTACCTTCAGTCAAGGGAAGTATTTGGTAAATCTCCTTTTCTCATTTACAAAATACATGCACATGTGCATATCTGTACATAAATGTTATAATACTAGGATTGGATTATTATATTTTATAGCTTGATTCTTTGCTCACAGCCGAGTCCTTGTGATTTAGAATAGGAAGAGAGAACTAAGTAATAATCTCAAATGACTCAAACTCTTAATTATCAATATTAATATTAAGCTTACATCCCTAAGACAGATAGTATATGCCTTATATAATTCTGAATATACTAAGGCAACCAAACCAAAGGTAAGAGCAAGTAATCCTAATATTGAATAATAAGAATTAAACTTGATCCAACAAGAAATAACATATCCCATGAAAGTTACACCATAAATCTCTGTCTCATCTCGTTATATTGCATTCTCCTCTGTACTTTTAAAATGGAATGCAAAAACAAACTCCGATTATTTTATCTCCAAGCAGGATTCTTAATCCATAAAGGTTGCATATTGTATTTCATTTCTTCAAATACTTATTCATTTGATTTTGATAAATCATTTAGTAATACTTTCTGTTATGTTCTTGGTATTTCCAGAAGGCAGCTGAGTTAGAAATTGAAGCTTATCCATTGTTGGATGAACTAACATCTAAAATCAGTACTCTAAATTTGGAACGTGCTTGCCGGTTAAAAAGCAGACTTGTTGCCCTCACTAGAAGGGTTCGTATCCACTTCCCAAAGACAAAACAAAAAACCAATTAAATAAACTTAAAAAAAAGTAATCCCAGAGACACAAAAAATCCCAATCCCCCACACAGCCAAGCCAATGCTTCATACTGACTTCAAAATCAAAAATTAAGAACTATTACGTGTCCATTCATATTATCCCTACACTAAAATTTCCATAGGAAAAAAAAAGAGTAGGTACCTTTCCGACAAGCCAGGTTTAGCAACTTTCAAAGGAGATTTCTTTCAAAGAATTGGGTTCACAGACAGATGAAACACTGATTTTGTATATTAATTTTGGAAAGACAACCAAGAGATATTCATCACAATTGACATACATTAAGCAAAAACCCAAATCTCAAATTCAAGTTCTGATCAAATTGCCCTTCTACTCATTTTTTTTCCGAAGGGGTTATAATGAATCTTACTCATAAGCTAAAAGCAAAAGAAACCATATTTCGTATCAATTAAGATGGAGTGATTAGAATTGCAGTTAAAAAAACAAAGGAAAAAACAGAACAGGTGGAGAATCATGACAGAAAAACGAATAAGAGATAGCATAAACCCACATCAAAAGTTAAGCATTAGATGAAGATTAATGAGAGAGAGAGAGAGAGAGAGAGAGAGAATAGAATTGTAGAAAGAGAAGGGTGTGTTTGTACCTGATTGAAATCCACATAAGTTCGTCATTCACGGGAAGCTGAAATCCCCAAATTCATATTAATTAAAGAAAAAATAAAAATCAAAAAACATGAATGTACATACAAAATAAATAAATTCGAAACCCATTTTTTGGGTTGATTATTGCGAAAGAACGAAGAGATGCATACAATAGAAATAGAGAAAGAGAAAGAAGAGCGATGAAAAATGAACCTGAACTCATATCAACTCACCTGCTAGTTTTCTTCTTCCACTCAGAGTCGAGTGTGTGAGCGAGGCTCTCAATTAGGGTTTGATGGAAAGGAGAATGATAATTTTCTCGAGAAAATTTTAATATGATAGAAAATGAATTAAAAGTTTTTGATCCATGGGCAACCCTAACCTAACCCAATAAATGAATGGGTCATATGGGTTAGGGCTAAGATGACCCTATTACACAAAGGGCTGAAAAATTGATGGGACTTTCGTGGGGCTATGGGCTGGGCTTAGGACTTGCTTTTTTGACAGCTCTACTGTGACGATATTATTTAGGGTAACAAATACCCGATAAGACAATTATTTTTGTAATGACTCAAATTTTCTACCGTGATTATTATTTTACATTCATTATTTACATACATTTGTCTTGGAAGTTAGTCACGGCGGAAACAAATGACTCTCCCATCATTGTCTATTTCCCATTGAAACACAACTACACGGGTTAAATCAGCTTCCATAGAATGGGTCTCTCTACTAAACGAGAAATAATGCACCAAGGTAATTTTGAAAGAGACATGTAAGAGTAAAAATTATCAATTGGGCAATGAAACTCTAGGGTGATCAATCAAATCAAGCTTGCCCTTTTGCTCCTAACTGCTTTGTCTCTCAAACAAGCCAAGCCAGAAACCATGTGGGTTTCTCTGATCACCAAATCAAACTAAATAATATCGTTATATAAATTAGTTTTCTCAAAGATAGATTCTTCTCATTACTCTAACATGCAGCAGAAAATATTAAAAATCTCAACCACACCAGTAAAAATGATTTTCATCCAAAGACAACAATCATTACTGCATTATGCAAATTGGCAACCAGTAATCAAGTGATTCAAGGAGGTATCATCTTGTTAATTGGCACGTATGTTGCTAGCCCCTATGAAGGAAGGTGGTTTAGGCCTAGGGAACTTGGTTTCCAAGAATATATTCCTTTAGTGGTTAGATGGATGTGGCATTTTCCTTTGAAACTTCACTCTCTTTGGCACAAAGTGATAAAGAACAACTATAGAATTCATCAGAATGAGTAGGAAACCAAGCTTGGGGTCAATGCTACTCATGCACGAGTCTCGAAGGGTCTAATTCCACCTAATCAATAGATAATTAATAAAACAGAGCTTAGTCATCAAATTAGTGTGCAAGTAGAAGTTGTCATTCTATGTTCATTGTTCAGGGCTTCAGGCATTATGTACAGAAACATGTTTCAGTCGTGGTGGTTATACACAATGTTAAAGAGTGAGCCCAGCAACCCACACTACCAAAAACAAGTTTTCCAGAGAATAAAATGTAATTAGTTGCATTAATTTAATCAGAACAAATAAACTCCTGATAGTTATTAATGGAATCAAACAGAATATTAGACCCAAAAGCTAAAACCAAACAATAAACTTGTTTTCCCTATGTAGGTGGCTTTAGAATTTTAGATTCTCTATACTAGTAGATAATCAGCAAACATTATAGCAAAGACCTTGGTTTTGATTGATGCTCAAAGTTTTATTGATAGGGTATGGGAAAGAGGGAGATAAAGACACCTTCAGTAGCGGAACAAGGGAAAGCAAAAGACTGGAAAAAAGAGGTTAATCCACTCAAGAAATCAGAGCATTGGACAGAGGGGAAAAGAAAAAAAATGAAGCAAAGCTTGTACCTCTGTTATTTCTCTGATATTGTATCTAGCATGGCAATCTCTTGATAGCAAAAGGAATAGATCCAGGAATATCAGCAAAATTAATGAGAAAACTAATTAATCCCCAAGTTATGAACAGAGCATCCAAGACCAACAAAATCACTTAGAGACCCCATAAGAACGTAAATAACATCATGGAGCAAAGAACATACTGAAACAAAACCAACTGAAAATCAGAAAGCTAACAAAGAAAGAAGCAAGCAAGTCATTTAAGCATTCAGCGAATTTCTAATCCTATTGAGTGAGAAGAAACAGATAAATTACCCAAGTTTTGAAAGAAACCTGTGATCTGAACCACAGAAATGAGCAATTGTGATCCTATAGAGGGAGGAAAAAATAAAACTTCTTAACGGCAAAACAAAACGATGAATCAAAAGAAAAGAAAGAGAAAATACCCACAATAAAGTTACCGAATCAGCAAAGACGGGTCCTTCAAAGCAAAAACCCTAATTTGATTGGGATTGGGATGAATTTTCCCCTCAAAATCGAAGAAGAGAACTAGAGAAGTTAGGGGTTCAAACGAGACATTGAAGTTAGGGTTCGAAATTATGTACTGACATGTTAACGTTGATGCTACCTCCCATGTCGTCACTTGAAGCAGATAAAAAGGGTATAAACCAAAAACAAATGAATTGTTTTATGTGGATAGGTAACTAACGGATACAAAATAAAATATAAAAGTGGTTTTTTCACCAAAAAAAAAAAAATTAAATTGGTTTTACATAAAACCGGTTTTTAAAATGTGATCCGATTTGGATATAAGTGGGTTTGGATCTTTTGGACATTTTAAATATCCCTACTTTTTATAATGGGAAATGCATTTCTCCTTTTGGAGAAGTGATTCATTTGACAATAAATGATTGTGGGGTCATTTAGAAAAAAAATACATAATAATAAAGTATATTTTTTTGTGGGTCTGTAGCAATCTAGCAGATGTATTTTGTACCGAAGAAATACATCTCCCTTTTATTATATAACAAAATGATATACAAATTAATTGAACTTATTGCAATAATAATTTGTTGTTTTAAAAAAAAGAGTAAAAAATTAAAGGTTTGGTATCTGCAATTGCTCCATGCGTAGAAACAATGTGAAACCTAGTTCATAAATTCCCTACAATTTGAGTTTATCTCGTTCGTCTGGATCGAACAAGTAGCAATACCTATTGCAACATTAAGATTAAAAAGAGGTTTTGTTTCTCAGACTAATCAAAACTTCATACTTTAGATATGCATTATGACACATTCCAATATGCATGATTGCTTACGAGCACACACACATAATAAGATATACAAGCCCAACACAACAAACCGCACGTTAGTTCTACACCAACAGAAACATTGGTCTTGGCAATAAGAACAATCCAGCTCTCCTGATCACTCAAACACATAATCCTTGCAAAGCAGTTTGGCGTGCACTGCGACATGTCAGATTGATTCGTAAATATTTTCATTAATACAATATTCATAGTCTGATTCAACAGCTGGGGAACTATAGTACAAGGAAACCAACTAGCTTCAGTATAAAACCAAAGACAAGATTCATCAGAAATAACTTACAGAATGGTTTATTAAACATGCAATATTGCCCATATCCGTTGCATCAATTACCACTTCCTCGCTAATCTTGAATCGCTGCATAATTTGTTTCATTCGGTATTAAGATCAGTAGTCCATCGAATCCTAATGTTAACAGTAAACATGAACCCGTCTAAAAGAGGTAGTCAAACTTCATGAACTATGAGTACAAATAAAGGCTAACCGATCATTTTGGCATTTTTTCAGCCAATATTTATGAGTTTGGATTGAATCCTAAACATATTTTCGTTGGAAGCGAGTGGCAAGATCGTAAATCGTAAGATCAATACGGATTATAAAGATCACAAAACTTGAATCTTAGACTACAATTCAAAATAGCTAGTTGTGTAAGTGGGTACAGATCAAAATGTAGGTTTAGAAAAAACAATCAACAAGGCAAGAATCAATAATAGGAGCTGTTAGCAATACATAGTTCAAAATAAACAAACAAGAACAGGATTGGTTTTTGTAATAGGGCTACAAAATAAAAAGCAGAAGCTTCATAAAAAAAATGGAGGCTATGAAAAAAAAGATAAGCTACATGAAAACAAATACTTGAAGGTGCTTCACCAAAAAAATGGGAGAAAACCGTCGATGTGGTACTTCTTTAAACTCATACTTGAATACTTCCAACATCTTCCCTCAAGTGTGAGACCCAACACCATGCTCCCCCTTAAGGGTAACTTCTGCGGAGCCAAACCTTTGGCTCTGATACCACTGTTAAGAATAGTACGGGTAAGCTCAAAACCCTTTGCAAGGGATACATCCATGGGCCAAGCGATAAACTACAATAAGTGGGCCGACACCACATCTCAACCCAAAATCTTAAGCCTGTAGGTTTATGGGTCTTTTTGCAGTTATATGGTCATCACTTGGTCTATGTCTAGTCAATGCGGTGCTTCTTTATAACTCATACTTGAATACTTCCAACAAGAATAACATTGAATACTCTACCATACTAGATCTAAGACAATGTAAGCAGAACTTCTGGGCTTGGATTAGATATGACAATCTGTAAGAAGAGAAAATCAAAGTTGGTTGGTGGAAGCATTGTAGATTAGTAGTGATAATTTCAAGAATTCAAACAATGGTTAAAAGTCCATAATCTCATTCTACCTAATGTTTGTAATTCGTACTCCTGATACAAGTCTTTCAAGGCTTAAACAACACTAGATTCTATGTTTACCACAGTTGTAGTCATCATAACCATATGCTTAGAATAGAAAAAGCTAAGATTTCATCATTATCCCCTTCATAGTTGAGTTTATGTGCAAATATAGTGGAAAACAACATTAAGAACTTCAATACAATGTTGTTTATATAATTCAGAAGTCTGAAGAAGAAAAAAATAACAATACAAAATACCACACAACTTCATAGTTCATATGCATAGGATCCCAAAAATGGAAAATTAAGAAAATTGTATTATGAATCAACTAGTAAACTATTTTGAGCATAACTGTGCAGGAACTTCTATGATGTAATCTATTTAGAACTATATTCCTTCGGTATATATTATCATGGAAATTAACAAATGACATGATTAAATAAGGTTGTGACCATTGTTTAAGTCAGTGAACTATTAGAAATATTAGCACCCACATAGATAATGAACATGATTCCTTACCACAGCTAGTGTTTTGTTTTACGTATGCATGTTGAAATGCATGCAGTGATGTCGTCTCATGATTCTATGGGTATAGCTTCAAGTGTTTGTCAAAATGTACATTTAATTTTTTAGTGAAACCTATTCGGAGGAATGGACTTAAAAACCTCTTGGACAAGGTAGCTTGAAGTGTGTTTTTGTAAGAAGGGTAGAATAGTCATATTAGTTAGAAATTCTAACACTATTAAGGAGGGGCTTAGATGGAAAAAATTCAGGAAAAAAAAAAACAGCCCCATACTCCACTTTCTGAGCAAATCAATTTCGATGGACCTCTCCCCACTCATCCTCTTCGTGACGATGCCCTCCCTCACCTTATCTAACTTTCACGCTTGATTTGTATGTAGTTTCTTTCATTATCTTACTCCAACTTCAACCGAGAATCCCTCATAACACCACCCAAGTTTTTCCTTCAGAGATTTTATTTCATTTTCCCCTTATCTCATTCTTTATTCCAACTCATCTATTTCAACCCCATTCCATAAGGTTCATTATTCATAAAATTTGGATGGAAGCGACCATTCCTTGAAGGAAACAAAATCGAATTGGAGAGAAGACCAAGGACAAATTGTGAAATGAAGACATAGACATTCTTCTAAGTGTAAGTATATGAAAAACCTTTCCTATCTGCCTCCTCCACCTTAATGAGACCTTCGTTACAATTAAATGAACATTGTGTGTGTGTGTGTGCGCTTATTGACACGGCTTGATGACTGAACTCTACACACAATTTCTTGATGCTGTAGTTATGTGTGTGTGCTATGTTGAAAGGAAAGGAAGCGTTAGAATTGGTTGTTTTTATATGATTTGGATTATGCCTTGAGTTATTTATGCATATACTTGAGAAATGCATACAACATGAAAATTTCATGGTTCTTCCACTTATGCCATATCCTAGTGTTAATGTGGTATGATAGTTGACAGTGTGGGGGACGCTCCATAATAATTGAGCTCAATTTACATATAAGTCAGCTATTGCACGCATAGTAATTTTGGATGATAGTTTCTTGGAACCGCAGAGTAGAGTTAGTACCTGTATACCATAGTTGTAATACATGATCGTTATTGAATGGAAATATGCTTATGCACTAACTTGCAGGTCAATTTATCGTGGGGTACCACCAAGATCCCCTTGGCCGAGTGAGGGCAAAAAAATTAATTTAATGTTTTTTAAATTAAAAAATACAAATTTATGATTGTTTTGGAAATAATTACACATTTATTGCACAATATCAAACCCATTTTGGGCGTCACCAATCACGCCTAAGTAAGGCGTCATTAAAGAGGCAGTCATGTCTAATTTAGACGTCACTCATTAGGTGTTGACACGTGTCATATTTTTTTTTTAAAAAAAAATTAACAATTTAATCGTAAAACTTCTGAAGGCCATAACTTTTGACTTGGGCATCCAAATCAGGTAATTCTTTTTTTGATTCCGTATAATTTTTCGAGATCTACCCAATGACATCTCATTTGATATATTTTATTTGTCAGAAACATAATTAAAATTTGCAAGAATGGTATTATAAAAGCGATTAAACCAAGAAGCCTATGAGTTCTGGGTTTGTGATTTAATATAAAAAAATAAATAAAGATTTAATTTGTGATTTAAGTTAGAAAATATAAATAAAGATTTGATTTGTGATTTGATTCATGCTCTGAAATTAATGATGGCTTATGAATGTTTTTCAAAAATAAAATCCTTCTTCCGTAGAGGTTTAGAATATTTATTTAATTATTTCCTTTATTAATATAGATTTTTCAAATTAATTTTTGAGTTTAAATCACAAATCAAATATTATTTTGTTTTCCTTATTAATAATAAATTTTTTATTTGTAGTTTAAATCACAAACCAAATTTTTTTGTTTTTATAATTAAAATAAAAAAATTATTTTTTAATTTAAATCACATATCAAATCTTTATTTATTTTTTTATATTAAATCACAAACCCAGAACTCAGAGGCTTTTGGGTTTAGCAGCTCTTATAATACCCTTATTACAAATTTAAATTGTGTTTGTGAGAAATAAAATATGTCAAATGAGATGTTATTGCATAGATCTCGAAAAGTTATGTGGAATAAAAAAAAATTCCTGATATGGACACCCAAGTCAAAAGTTATGGCATTGAGAAGTTTTACGATTAAATTGTTAATTTTTTTTTTGAAAAAAAAATTGACACGTGTCAATACCTGATGAGTGATGCCTAAATTAGGCGTGACTGCCTCTTTAATGACGCCTTAATTAGGCGTGATTGGTGACGCTCAAAATGGGCGTGATATTATGCAATAAATGTGTAATTATTTTCAAAACATAAATTCGTAATTTTTTATTTAAAAAACAATATATCATTTTTTTTTGCCGAGAATCCTTATAGGTGTATATTTAAAGGAAAATTTTTGTCATACTTTTTAAAAATATTATTATTTATTTAAAGTAAGGGTTCACTTTTTCTGCAATTACAACAGATAGGTTATCTGCAGTAAGCCCAATACGACGGAGTTTTGGACGAAAATCATGGTATTTTTGTAATTTCAATTTATTTCAAGGTTAAAATAGTATTTAAATTTATAATTATTTAAGATTTAAATTCGAAAATGACGTCATTTTGAGAATAAATGCAGATAAGTTATTTGCATTAACTGCAGAAATAGTTTCCCCTTGAAGTAATTAGTTAATGCCTCAAAAGAAACAAAATGATAAAATAACATTGATATGATTTATTAAATAGATAAATAAACATAATAAACTGAAAAAATATATACAAAAATAAAATATATATATATAGGGATATGACATACTTACCATAAAAAATGTTTACCGTCTTTATAACCAACCTAATCACTATTGATTTTCGTAATTTATCGGTTATAATTTATTGATTTTATTAAAAATTAAAAATTAATAAATACTATCCAATAATTTCCAATAAATTACAACCGTTAGATTGACGAAAATTGATTAGGTTGATTGTAAAGGTTAAAAACTTTTTTTGGTGGTAAGTATATCCTTTCCCGTATACTAATGAGTATGAACTTTTTCATATGTTTTAATTTAAAATACAACTTTATTTTGAAAATAAAAATAAAACCTACAATAATCTTAAAAATATATTAATATAAATTATTAAATAAATAAATATAAGTATTTTTAATTCACTTAACGATATTAATTTAATACTTAATTAAATTAAAAAAAATAGAGTATAATTTATGGTTAAAATATATTTATTGAATTATACGCACTTTGTTTACGTATTATCCAAGTGTTAAAATCTACGTGAAATAAATACAATCTCATCCATTCTATCATAAATCTCTCACAAACTTGATTTTGATTTGGATTTGGATTTGATTACGATCCATTCTGTATAACCAGACAGAATTAAGAGCAAGAATTGAGGTAGAGAGAGAAAGTAGATCAGGGAAGAAGGAAGAAGAGAGTTAAATCATACTAATCATATCTCTTTCATTCATGCATAAAACTTATATAACAACCCTAATGGGCTTATATGCGCTAGGTCCAAATGACCTGTTCTAATTATTTATACCAAGTAATTATCTGACCCACTTACAATTATCCCATTACATAGTCATTCAATCTATTGGGCCTTCTTAGCAATTTCCTGTTCCTCAATGTAACTCATGCTTGTGGGCCGTAACTGACTGGGCCTGTTACATTCTGTCATACATCTCTATATATATCTCTCGAACCTCAGTTTCTCCCAAATCCCAATTTTCGAAATTTCCCCCAAATCATCGTATATTGTAGCCTTTGTTCTTCGAATCCCCGATTCTACTATGGAGTACAAGAACGACAACAAGAAGATGTACAACATGTTCGTGAAGAACTTGGACGGTAAAACCCTAAACCTATTATTCCCATCTCCGATCGCGTACGCGAATTCCATAAAGGATCGCCTATTCGAACTCACCGGAATCCCGGCGCAACACCAGAGTCTGGTGACGGGGTGTCGGCACCTGAACGACGAGACATCAGCGATATGGTGCTCGCAAGGCGGGAGCACGTTCCCGTCGGTGCAGCTATTGCTGCGACAGAAGAAGACGAACAATTTCGATGCTTGCAGGGATATGAGAGGGCGAAGGCTGATTGAGAAGAGTTGGAGGAGTGGAAGGCTGGGGAAGAGGAGAAGAAGTTGGAGAGAGTGGCAGAGGAGTTTATGAAGATTAAGATACATTAAGATAATTCACGTGTTATAGTAAATTCATAATCTTTTTTCTTTTCTTTTTTTGATAAATAAAATTCACAATCATTTTACATGTTAGTCATCTAGATAATGATACAGTAAGATAAAACGAAAGCAGCTGAATTTCTTTCCCAGATTTGACAGTGGATTAATTAATATTAATTTATCAAATCCTGTTTTGTACTTTACTGTACCTTTGATTTCTATTATATAGTGAAACCACGTGGTATTAGGATCGTGCAGTTTTTCTTGGGCACAGCCCTTCAATTAAATTTTTTAAAAAGAAAATTGCGTCAAGCATCATAAAA
The DNA here is from genome assembly GCA_032173675.1 of Gastrolobium villosum. Taxonomy (NCBI): domain Eukaryota; kingdom Viridiplantae; phylum Streptophyta; class Magnoliopsida; order Fabales; family Fabaceae; genus Gastrolobium; species Gastrolobium villosum. Next base: position 14,899 of record JAVKPL010009548.1, read on the forward strand.
TTGAAGAATATATTGGAACATGTGGCATGTTACAACAAATGCTACCCATGGCTGGCAAATTTTCCTTTTTATTAGGGGTGTGCATGGAGCGGTTCGATTCAGTTATTGTCAAAAACCGAACCAAACCAGTTTTAAACTGTTTGGATTTTAAACTGAACCCCTTGGTCGAAGGAGGGCAAAAAAAATTAATTTAATGTTTTTTAAATAAAAAAATACGAATTCATGACTGTTTTGGAAATAATTAAACATTTATTGCACAATATCACACCCATTTTGGGCGTCACCAATCACGCCTAATTAAGACGTTATTAAAGAGGCAGTCACGTCTAATTTAGGCGTCACTCATTAGGTGTTGACACGTGTCACTTTTTGAAAAAAAATTTAACAATTTAATCGTAAAACTTCTGAAGGACATAACTTTTGACTCGGGTATCCAAATCATGTAATTCTTTTTTGATTCCACAAATATTTTCGAGATCTACGCAATGACATCTCATTTGACGTAATTTATTTTTCCCAAACATAATTAAAATTTGCAAGAATGGTATTATAAGAGCGGTTAAACCCAGAAGCCTCTAAGTTCTAGGTTTGTGATTTAATATAAATAAATAAATAAAGATGTGATTTGTGATTTGATTCGTGGTTTTAAATTAATTATGGCTTATGAATGCTTTTCAAAAATAAAATCTTTCTCCCATAGATATTTAGAATATTTATTTAATTATTTCCTTTATTAATACTGATTTTTCAAAATAATTTTTGAGTTTAAATCACAAATCAAATCACATGGCAGTTGTATAGTGCCTGACATTTAACGCAACTAGCATTCCAAAAATTTTCAGAACAAAACAATGTCTAACAAGAATTATCAAGCTTAATTATTTTTATAAACTAGAATTTGTCACAGATAATGACAAAACCAAAGACACCGCCAAGAGAGAAACACAGATTTTTTGGGGGGTACAAGGACAGCATGGAGGTTTGAACTTTGAACCTATGACAACCCGCAAACTACCCAAAGCTGTCACCACCACTACCACAATTCTAGTGTCTTGCAACAGAGCTTAGGGTTCAGCATAGGCATATTAAGAAATAAAGAAAAATCAAGAGAATGGTAACACGGTGATTAGCATTTTACCTTAAGCTGGCTATGAACCAAAAGTGGAATTGAATAACAAAACACAGTAAAAACCAGTTTAGGTCATATTAGAACATAATTATAGACCATGTAGATCAGAGATGCATCTGCACCTTTTATAGGCAATTATAAATACCATAAGCTAAAATTACTCCTTCCAAGTATCAGATTAATCATATTTTCCCGAAGATAGCAAGATATAATGTAATGCCTGAAAATTGTTGATTTAGAGATATGTGAAATCAAATAAATGAACCCTGTTTTCAGGAAATGAATTTGGCATTCAATGGCAACAGAGATTGATACAATAATATTGGACTTCTGGTTTGGTGTAAAGAAGCATCCTTATTTATTTATTTATTTATTTATTTATTTTCTACAATGAATATTTAAGAACCAGAATCTGGGAACTTCTCTGATTCACCCAACAAACAGAATCCAAGGAAGATATTTTTCTATTTATCTCAGATTAAAATAATCAAGGTTGACAACAAACAACATGCAAATGGAGGTGAAGGAGGAGGGGTTAGAGGCACTGCCTGTGGAGGAGGAGCTGAAGGGTCAGAAGAAGGAGGAGCAGAGGAATTGGATGTTTGATTGGGTTGAGAAGGAGTGTGTCGCCGTGTCGGACATGACACTCCCTACTTTTTAGAGTGTCCGTGTTTCCTAGTCAGTAACCATAATTTTAACTTCACAAAAGAAGTGTGAGCAACAATCTAAAACAAATTAATGATGAAATTAAATATAAAGCCAGAGAATCCATTCCAAGTTCATACCACTTCAGATTTCTGCTTCAACTCTTAATTCTGGCCGGCAAAGTTCCGTTGAAGAACATTGATTCAACTTGTGCTCATGACAAGATGCACCTTTATTCTTATAGCATGCTGAACAGATGGTGAATGAACATATCTTACATTGCCAACTCATTTGGAACTCATTGTCTTTACAATAAATACTACATGTTTTTCTAACTCAGCACAGTAGTATTCTTAAGATGATGAAGGATCATAATTGAGGAATGCTTAGCATGGCGGAGTGTATCAAACTGAAAATGATTCCTCTGGCAGAAGCTCAAGAATTTATCCTTAGTGTCAAGTAACCCATTATCAAGAATGATATCATTCTCCTTAGTATGAAGAGGGATATCATTCACAAGAACCTGGGAACATGATTAAAATATGTTACTTTGCCAGAAATTACTATTAGGAGAGAAAAACTCATGAAAATAGCTTAAAGCTTTGGCAGCTCACCTGACAGAGTGTATGCTTCTCCCCACTACTAGAAATGTGTATATCAGCAGTATGACATCTGAAATAGTAAAGTATATAATAATCAATACTTTTATTTCTTATCCAAGGGATCAATGCTACTTAATTAACATAGAAGGAAGCAGCATATTCTAGAAGAGGGGAAAAAACACAAGAGACCAAGAGGTGCATAATGAATTCAACAATATATATATATATATATATATATATATATATATATATATATATTCAAACAGAGCAGAGAAAAATAGTCTAAATATGTGCATATTAAGTCATCATCACCTTTCACACTCCTGGAATATCTTGCACTCACTGCAGAACCAACGCTTTCCGGACATTATCACTTCATTGCAATTGATGCATGCATACTGCAACTGGACGATAATGAAATCTTCCTTGTTACGTGATATTTTTTTGCCCAACTGTTAGAGAGGCAGTAGTAAAAGAAAGATCAGATTAAAATTCCAAAATTTGTTAAACCAATAAATATAGAACACTGCAACAAAGGAAAAGACAGAGAAGACCAAAGGTCTATAGGTAAATAGAATCTCACTACAGGAATCCACCGAGTCACTAATAAAACTAGCACCATAGAGGAAAAGTAAATAGATTCAAATCTAGAAGGGATAGCATGAGTAAATAAAATTGTTATTTTGCATTTTTTTTGGGAGGGGCAAGATATATTTACCACCAATTAAGTTTACTAGTTCTTACCACCAAATCTTAATTGTTGATTTTTGTCAATACGACAGTTATAATTTATTGAGAATTAATAATTAATTAATAAGTGTCATCCAAAAAATTATAATCGCCATATTGACAAAAATCAACAATTAATATTTAGTGGTAAGAAATGGTAAACTTAATTAATGGTGGTAAACTTAATTAGTGGTAAGTGGATTGCTCCCCTTTTTGGAAGCTATAAATGTTTATGGTTATATAAACAAAGGAGGCTCGGAGGTTTTTGTCCAAAGCAATTCAATAAAATTCATCTTATAAGTAAATATAAATAAATCTATTATTTTTGCAATTTTAAAACATCATAAAGCACCTAATTCCTCTAGGCATTGAATTGATCAATGAAAACCTAACCTAAAATAACAAATGAATGTAGGTGAAAAATAAAATAGACATACCTCTTGCATCACTTGAACGTCTCTGGAGCCTTTTGGAGGATTTGTATGTTCTGAAGTTCTTTTCTTTAGTACTCTTTTCTTAACCTTTCTTACATCATTTCTTTCGGTCTCTTCAATTTTTTTGACTATATCGATAGCAGCTCCAGACCAGTAGTCTCCATAAAAGTATGGCAAACGAGCAGCTGTTACCTTGGACTTGGAGTCACATTTCCCACTTGTATCAAAGAATTGATCATACATATTAGTCAAACCAACTGCGATATTTTCTTCTGAAGCCTTTCTCAGCATTGAATGATACCTACACAAAGCAAACACACACAGTAAATACCCAATGTTTATACATGTCGGTGCCAATTTTTTCATGGCAAGCCAAGGACGATAAAAATAAGGCAAAACTTCATATGATTTTATGATTCATCACTTTAACTTTATCAGATTTTAAATTTGTCACTTGTACTTAAATTATATATCATTTAAATATTTATGATTTTAATTTTTTACTTTTACACTCATAAAAATATATCGTTTTGAATTTGTTTGTATGATTTTTTTTCCATTTTTTTTTTTTTTGAAAAAAAAGAATTTCTCAAATAAAATTTTTATATGTATAAAATTATAAGGATATAATTGATACTATTGTTAATTTAAATTTAAATAAATAATTTATATTTTTCAGTATATAATTTTAATTTATAATATGGTAATAACATAAGATAAAAGTTGAGAAAAATAAAAAAAAATTATGTATACATAAAATCACAAAGGGTCTAAGTGATATATTGCAAATTTAAATTGCAAATCTAAAACTAAAAGGAGTCAAGTAATCAAACAAAAAATCGGATAAGGTGAAAATGAAGTTTTCCTAAAAATAAAAGCAATGTATTGTCTGCAACATGACATTGCCCATGCATTGTTGGGATCTGGCTTATGCATACACAGGCACAGGAATACTGGACACGTGTACACATACATAAGGAGATAGAAAGACAAACCAGTGTCGTAGATGATCTTTCTTTGGGGTCTTTTGAGTTTTAGGGTGGCAATATAGTATATAATCATCCCCCTTTGTAGGTGGACAAGACCATATGTAGCAAGTTGCAAAACCTTGTTTCTTGCAATAATCAAGGTATCCAATCTGATGATAGAAATGGAAAGACAAAAATAACATTAATTAAAGTATTGAGTTTATTCTGATTTAGAATGAAACAACACAGGGAGCAAGTAATTAACAAAATAAAGATATAGAATATTCATACTACAATTTTTCTTTCACTACCATTTACTATCGGACACTATAATTATATACTACATAAAATACATAGTTAAAATATTAAAGTTATTTTTTTTATAAATTTTTTCAGAGAAAAAATACTAATCTAATAATGATTAAAGAGATAGTGAACTGGGTCGGTGAAAAAAAATGATAGTATAAATGTCTTTCAACTAAAATAATTTATAAACAACTCACCAATATCTCATGGTAAATAAAGGTACGAAGAGCTTCTCCAGTCGCAGCCTGTCTTTGGGGCCTTAAATACTTCACAGAATCAAGATATGAAATATATATACAACGCTGATTTTGATGTCTACAGTCTGAGCCAAACTCCTGGACATACATGCTAAAAAGGCAAACATCTACTCCTTCAATCTTTTGAAACAAAAAAATAGCCTGAAATAGAAGGTAATGCAGTCATTTCCTTTGCGGAGATGTTAAGTTCTAGAGAAATAAATACAAGCAAATTTGTTTACATATTAATCTCAGAACTTACTTTTGTTACATAATTGAGCTCAGTAGGGTCGTTCCCCGTAGAAAAGATGTCCAGAAACTGCTTATCCACTTTCAATTGTTGGTTAGAGGATGACAACACTCTAACACACAAATCTTCTGCTACTAAAACCTGCCAATTTGAAGTTATGCATTGAAAATCAGGAATTTCGTTTTGTTTTCCTAAAAAACTAAATGTAGTTGTATTCACAAAAAGATGTTTCTTGGTATTATTTTCCTTTAACATTAAATTACGATTGTTTTCAAACTTACCCTGCTTAAATAAGACTAGAAAAAAAAAGATGAAATTAAAAGAGAGAAGAAAAGTTCAAGTAATTTTCAAAGCTAAAATATAGACATAATTACCTCATCAACATTTTTCCCTTCAATTTTTGCCATGTCAGCTCTCTCTTGCTCAAGGCGCTTTGAAAGTCTTTGTTCTATATGTTCACTAAGCATGGTCCTTGGCAAGTCCTTAGCACCAAAAATATTAGTCTTTCTCAAAGGTTCACTCATTCCATTCTCAGTTTCATTTAAGCAACACATGGGGCACATATACTCAGAATTTCCTTCCATATCTGTAGCAATGTTATAGAGTGCGCATATTTGATGTTGCCATCTTTTGCATTTATCGCATTGAACCCACTACAAGAAACAAGAATCATAGCGAAAGAGTTTAGGATCTTTTATAAACAATCAGTAGAATTATATTATAGTACAGGGAGACCTTAACTCACCGGTTCGTTTATTATTACATCATTTTTCTTTCTATCAAAAGATGTCTTGGAAATAGATGTCCCCTTGAATGCGATTGGGTTACCTCCGGATCTTTTATAGCAAGTGGCGCAAAAGCATTTGTCTATATCAAATTCTTCTGCAGTTTCACAGTAGTAGTTTGCATTTCTCTTGATGCGGTCACCACAAGTTAGGCAATAGATTGGTAGTGGTGCAAATGTCAGTTCATCCATTCCACATAATTGACATGTGTAGTCAGAAATTTCTTCCTGGACTGTGGTTGTAGTCTGCAATATGATATTAAATTTAAAAGCAAGCTAATAAAATATGGGAATATTTACAAATTTTTTGTTTACAAACTCTTACAAATCAAACTATATATTCCAGGGAATACACACTCCGGAATACATAGTTTGATTTGTAAATAAAAAACTTGTAAATATAAATCTCTTCTAAAATATATAAATATCATTTCTATTTAGAAGGTATGCTTATTAGAATTATCATCTCATTGATATGACTCTAACTTAAGAGAAAGAGAAGAAATTACTAAGAAAAATGAAGTTTTAACTTACATGTACATGAATGGAAGACTGAAATCCAATGCATCATAACATACGAGATGCAAAATATCATAACATTGCAAATGTATACATCACATCCAAGGACTAAAAGTAGAGATGCCGAATCCAAAACCAAGGTAAAAAGAATAGAAACATTGGATATATTTTATGTGTGAGAAAGAAGGTAGTAGAAGATGGCAAAGTTGATTACAATGGGAGCTCATTTGTGTAATAGATTTTCTGCCACCAAAGTTTTTTTTTTAATGATCGTTATTTTTGTTAACAATTTAATGCAATTTCAATTGAGATTTAAAAAAAATAAAATCATGCTAGTAGAAATAGGAATGCTAAAGAGACACAGACATATAAGATTAGTCCTAACTAACAGATTAAGGGGAGTGGCAAACACTTAAAGATAGTGTACTAACCTGACCAAAATGTTGCCCAAAACTCATAATGTGTTCTCTTATTTGATCACACGTCAGAAAATCAGTTAAGGAAACCCCATAAACTGTTGAATTAGAGGAGTTTGTTTCCTTCTCTGGTTCATTTTCTCGCTCTTCAACTTCATTTGTGACCATTTTCCCAATCTCAGTTCTATTCTTCGTGATAGCACCACGATCATTGCACGAAGTATGAGCACTAGAGTTGTTACTGATGGTGATCACTTGATGGCTTTTGGAGTGTGGCTCCTCCGATACATGAGTACCTTTATGTCCTTCACATATAAAAATTTCATTCTGGGACACATCCTCTATATGCTAGTGACATAACATCTTCCTTTGATTTGTTGTTGGCTGTAAAATGGCTTTTGGGGTGTTCTTTGATATTTGAATTGTGCCATAACAATTTCACTTTTGAAAGTATCTCCCAATGTTTCATCAATCACCCATTTCTTTGCTAGTGGAATCTTGTGTTGGATGTGAAGATTGTGCCATATAATAAAGTTGCAAAACTTCATCGAGGGGAGAGACAGGCTCATTGTTCAATGCGGAAGTTTCTTCCATAATGCAAGGTTGAACCATCTCTGGAGCAGGTAAGTTATATGTAGAATTATTGATTGAAGAGACACCAGATGCAGGATTCTTTTTAACTCTTTTTGTCGGATGTAGCATGCCTTCAAATTCAGCAGAAGAGTCATAAGTATCTCTTTTATTAGACTTGAGATTATTGTTGACAAACAATAACTGTTTATCCCCATAGTGATTTTTTGTAGGAAGATGAGTTTGCTTCAACGATCCTAACATGGGATAACAATTTTCACCTTGATCCACAAAGCATGATCCTGTCTTGATCACAGAATCATTAATGCAATCATCAGATGGATGCTTTAAGTGTTTGAAATCCGATAGAAAATCCCACTTTAGATGTTGATCTTGCCACAAATTCCCAACACTTGAACTTTGCCCATTAGAGTTCGTGTTAGGAAATTGATTAGGGACATCAGAAATTTCCCTTGAGACATTTTGAGGCATCAACAAATTCAAAGATTCACTCTGTTGGGAATTTTCCATTGTAGTGAGGAAAGCCATAGATTCATTTTTCTGGTTAGACCCCAAACAATTTCCATATTGTCTCAGATCCATCTCAACTGTCAGAGTAGTAAATCAAACAGGTAAATGTTATTAAAAATAAAAATATTTCTGGTTAAAAAAAAAAAAAAAGGTTACAAAGAAAAACAAAATCCAAAGTGCTTATAATTTTGAAATTGAAAATTAGGAAGATAACAAAAACTATATAGCATACCATCATTTGCATGTTGTAGCTGAAAAGGGGAATTCGATGATTGGAAGCCAGTGTTTAGATTGCTTGACTGACCATAAACACAGTAGTTAGGCAACACGTTCATATCAGTGAGTGCACCAAATGATGGAAACTCAGTAGGCATAGAAACAGCCTCCTGAAGAAAAGTAGGGTGAGACATGTCTGTGCTTAATAAGCCATATTTATTGTTGTCAATTGGGCAGGCTACATGTTGACTGTATTTTATTCCTTGCAACTTATCTAGTTGAGTTAGCAATCTTTGTGTCAATGTCTCCTGGTTCATGTACTCATCCTGCCAAATATTTGAAATTAGAATATCAATAAATGGAACTGGTGCTTAACCAATAGTATTTGTACAAAACTTGTATTTGATCCTCCTTCTGGTTTAATAAACAAATTAAAACTAAAATTTCTAGACACATAATTATATCAGAATCAAACCTCTGATGAAGCATCAACAAAAAGCCCATCTTCCAGAATAGTAGCAAGATCATATGGCTGTTGCATTTGCTCATAATGAATGCTGGAATTCAAAATTTGAGCACTACAGAAAAATTTAGTCAGTCTCAACTAAATGACAAGCATAAGTTCTTCTCACAGAAAATAATTTGGGAAGCCAAAAAAAGGATTTGTAGAATATATTATGTTTTTCCATGTTTCCCTTATGTTGATTCTTTTTTTGTATGAATTTATTTTCTACACATTATAACCTGCATGCACCTCCAAAATAAAAAATAACACTACAAGTGCAAAAGTTAATGCACAAATATATCACTTACGTTGTATTTCTAATCACATGACGATAATAGTTGATACTAGGTCCTTCACGCCAACTTGTCATGAATCTCATTTGGTTTCTTACAAATTCTTGGCTTCAATTCTCTCACAAATGTAGACCTAAGCCTAGGTTACAAGTCTGCAGATCTTTGGCCCTTGAAAAGAAAAAACAAAATGAAGTGAGTGTGATCATCTCTCAAATGGATTGAAGGGTTATGCAAGTAAGATTATCGTACAGTCTAGAGGAAACAGATTGATTCAGAAATAGTACTTGAAAGTTGAAAAGAATAAAAATGATTATCAAAGAAACCTAAAAAGACAATGCCACTCTGTAGCAAGGATGAAGGAACTAGAGGTACTTATCAAAGTTCATCAATATAATATTACCTTTGAAATCAAATATTAATCACTTTTCAGTCCTAACAATATTAATCAAATATTCACTGTTGAAATAGGACAGGTCTATGGCCTCTCTCTAGTTTTTTTGTCATGGTTGTTTTAAGGGAGTTGTCATTTCAGATATGCTCGGATTGGGCAGCATTGCTGCATTCGTGATTCTTTTCATGTTCTTCGGTTCCCCCCTCCCTCTTTTTTTCCCGGAGGATATCTAGTTCTCCTGTAACTGTACTTTCCCCCCTCTTCTCTGTCGTGGAATCTCTTTTTGTAATTTTTTTTTTAAACCTTAACTTGAAATGGTCCCTTATTAGATGTTATTGGTTTGAGTTTGAACTTGAAAAATACCTTTCTTATGAGCAATTTTTAAGAAAGGTTAGCACTTAGCACACTCCTTGGAATCAATAATCTTCCTATATGACCAAATAGTTGGCAAGGTGTAAGCTGACTGTGCCTAATTTTGTGAAGGTCTACTAACATTCCCCCAAACCCCCCCTCCAAAAAAAAGAAGAGGACTTAGGAATTGCTATGAAGACACCATGTAATATGCACAAATAATATAAAACATACAAAAATTGTTTTTTAACACAATTTAAAGTAGTTCATATCTTTTACTATTTCATACCATTTTATACAATGGAATATTACAATAGCTACACGTGCCATAAAGTTCTTGCTATTTAAATGCGAAGCTGACCTATTATTTTTCTTATTTTAAGGCCCATGCTTTCAACTTAAATATTGTTGCCTGTTTCCCACAAGCCTAAGTCCAAAGACCCAAAATACATAAATAAGTATTAACTGTTCAATAGGTATGTTAGTCTGAAACCTTCGTACAACGCTAGTCTTCATTATACTTCAAATTATCTATTTATATGTTTTTTTTTTTACTAACTTTATGTTTAATTTTTCAATTTTATACCTAATTAAATATAAATTGTCTAATAAGAATGTAATCGGATAACTTTGATTTGAATAAACAGAGTAGGTACAACGTACATAGCAAAAACCAGATAGCTCAGGCAACTTCAAGTGTCAATTCTCTCCTTCCAAACTTACTAACACCTTTGCTACCTCCTCACCTATCTCACTATCTGTTTCCATATCTGCTCTCTGATTTACCCATATTCTTGTCCTGCCCACATCAACACCCACGCTACATAGAGGATTAGATCCCCATCTTCTCCTAAACCTCTTCCTATAATACACCTTAGAAACTGGTGAGGGTGTATCAATGGCACTTGAAATGATAATGTACATCAAGTAAGAAACCAAATAAGATAAGAATCCAAGCCATCGAAAAGGAATCCTCGGATAGCATTGTAACAAGCAAAAAAGAAAGTTGCATTCCTTCAGTTAATATATAAAGTACAATAGCATTTGCATATAAGCTCTCTGAGACAAAATGCAACATTGAAATGCTTAAACATGAATAGCAGTATATATGATTGATTTAGCCATGGGACAAGTGTATCATGCAAAACAACAAATACGCATGAGCACTCTACCGAGTCAAATATTCAATAAGAAAAAAGTTCTAAAAATTATACTCACATGAGCAGTCTTACAAAATGTTAGAATATCTGAAAAGTATTTCATCATATCATTATTCTATCATAACATATGTTAAGTATCTTATATTATTCTTAGGAATGGTTTTCATATTTTATATATTTCAATATTTGTTTCTTTATTTAATTAAGATTAGAAGTCTCGCAATAGTATAAATATAGTTAATGTTTTGTTTTCAGTAACACATCGTAACACATCCTTCACAACATTAACAAAATTTTATCATTTAAAAGTATTCCGTTCTCCTCTCTTCCTCCTTCCCTACCTAAAACCCTATGATGAGAACATCCAGCCTAAACATTGGAGAGAGATGACCCAAGAGATGCGTTACAACTTCCAAACTATTAGAGTAGATAATAGCATTTGCTATGTACGTTGTACCTACTTTGTTTATTATTTAATTTAGGATGATATTAATTTTTTTTAAATAATATCATCCTAAATGAAGATTTTCCTAACTAGCATATTTGCAAATCGTTAGGTATGAGTAAACTCCATTTTGATATTACCATATTGGAACCTCTACCTCCACTTCCTCCTCCAGCCCCTCCTCCCCTGCCAATGCCATTGTTTTCTTTGCATTCTCTTACTTCTTCATCTAGAGTTTCCTCTCTCTCTCTCTCTCTCTCTCTCTCTCTCTCTCTCCACTTTCATTGACATCTCATAATTTATCATCTCCTAGAAATTTAGACACTTTCTCAGGATCAAATCAAAGCCCAGAAAAAGAGTTGCTTTCTCCACCTCCACCATCTAACCCTACAAAATCTCCTCCAAGCATTCCCCCACCACCATGCCCACCTCCATTTCTAAAAGGCAATAGCAACAGTGCCAAAACCCCACCTCCTCCACCATCTCTAATCCCTCAATTTACCACCTAATAATAGCATAAATTAGAGAAGCATCTCTGTTCATTGGAATTGCAAATGTAAAGGGATGTAACTACACTTTTTAACCTTAATCTTCATTTTAATATGGGCCTATGGATTAGGTTTATACTTTTATCCACAATATTACGAATATCCAAATACATCTTAATTAAATAGTTTTTATAATGTGAATTAAAACTTAGTTCGTTTTTATAAAAATAAAAAAATAAAAACAATTGATTCCGATTCACAATAATTATAAAAAGGAAAATAATTATCTTATGTCGCATACGATAATTATCTATTATCTTATGCAATAGAGACAAGATAATGGAGTCTGTTATTTTTCAAAAATAAAATAAAATAATGGACCCCACTACTATATTAGTTAGGGGTGTTCGCGGTCTGGATTGGATCGGTTTTGAAGCAAAAAACCATCCGATCCAATTCCTTCGGTTTGGTCATTACATTATCTGATCGATTTGAATTTTTTTTCAAATCCGATCCAATATTTTTCGGTTTGGATTGGATCGGTTTTCGGTTTTTTGAAAAGCCAAAAAAACAAAACTTAAAAGAATTATTAAAAAAAAAATGAAGATGTTTCAAAACATTTCAAACGTTGATCAGAATTGGTTCACATGTCTTGTACATCAGTTAAAGGCTCAAAGAGACCAGAGTTCGTCCCAAAATTAATCATCTGACATCATTATAAGATCTACACGTTGATCAGAATAGTGAATATACCAATGACATTCAGTAGTATCTTTCTTCCAATTTTGTAGATATCAAAAGTTGGTGTACGGATTTTATGGCAGGTAGGATCAATCAGTCCAAAACATCTTAACTCTTACACATAGATCCAAAGGTGAATACTATTGCTTCATCACACGAATAACGGGAAGAAATTTAGAAATCTGCTTTGCTATACCTTTATCATGCCCTTGATGCAAATAAAATCAAAATCAAGTGTTACAGTACCTTTGTTATATGTTTAACGGAAGAGACAAACATTGATCTTTGAGAAGAAAGAGATATCCTACTGGTGCCAGAGCGTGAGTGACTGAGAAGAGTGAGAGACTGAGAGGATGGGAAGACTCAGATGCCACTGGTGAGTTTGGATGGATTAGGTTTAGAACTTTGGGTGGGTTTAAAACTAATGGGCTATATAACAAAAAAAAGAAAAAACTAATGGGCTAACGCACGGGTGGGTTTAAGAATTTGGGCCGGCTATTATTTGGGATAGGTAAAATTTGGTAAAAAAAAAGTTTGGATCGGTTTTCAACATCAAAACCGAAAACCGATCCAATCCAGTAAATTTTTTCGGTTTTCGATTTTTCGGTTATTTTGGTTTTCGGTTTTTCGGTTCGGTTTTTGCGGTTTGAATCGGTTTGGATCGATTTATGAATGATGTGCCTCTGACAAGTTATGTTTTCCAAGCCAAAAACAATAGGAATTTAATTATAAAAGAGCATGTTTTGTTTATTAATTGCTTTTATTATTTAGTTTTTTTTTTGTTTTTTTTATTTCTCATTTTTTATATGATTTTTATAGGTTAAATTGTGAAAGAGATTCGAAGATTTGAAAAACAAAGAAGGGAAGACCGCGCGAGAGACCAAACAAAGTGCCAGAGTGTCTCGCCACTATTGAATTGAAATTTGAATTCAAAATTTGAATTTAAAATTCAAATTAAAATCTGTTTTAATTTAATTCTTCGGTTACGTAATAAGTTTTAATTTAATTCTTCCGTTACGTAATAATTTGTAATTTAATTCTTCCGTTATACGTTTCACCAGAGGGGCATTTTCGGGAAAGAAGCACCGGGCTGTGCGAGTATTTTTGGAAGAGGGAAAAAGAGTCTTATAAATAGAACTCTTCACAAAACTCGAAGGTGGAACTCAGAAATTGGGAGGCAGATCTGGACACTTTGAGAGGAATAGCACACGGATCAGCATTTAAAGCTCATCAGCATTTCAAACTTGGTTTTATTGGACCTCAGAAATTGGGAGGCAGATCTGGACACTTTGAGAGGAACAACACACGGATCAGCATTTCAAACTTGGTTTTATTGTCACTCTCGTCCTTTTCTTGGGAATATAATTACAACTTTGACATCACTTGGGTTATTTTTAAAATAGTATACTAACCTTAAAAAAAATCCTATAAATGCCGGTATTGAGGGTTTTCTTTGAAATTAATAATGAAGCATGTTACTTATATAACTTGATAAAATAATGGTTACTGTTTTATGTTATTTTTCTTATAATTTGAGTAAACTTTTAATTTAGTTTCAAAAGTTACCTTTGTTTCAAGTACATTATAAACACTATTTTTAGTATCGTCCTTTTTTTCTATGACCGTCCATTTTGGGCGGCTGCTATGTTCATTTGGATCACATTGAAACTTTGGTCATAAAAATAATATTTTAGTCTATTTAAAATTAGGTAGAGTTTATATTTAATATCTTTTTTTCTTATTATTTTTTATTATTAAATTTTAAATGTTGATTTTCGACAATCAAATGGTTATAATTTATTAGGTCAGATTTATTAATTAATTATTAATTCTCAATAAATTATAAATATTAGATTGACGGAAATCATCAGTTAAGATTTGATAGTAAGAGATAATAAGAAAAAAAATAATAAATATAACCTTCCCCTTAAAATCATATGTACCTCTATCTTCTTCAAATTTAAGAATTAAAGGTTTCAGATGTAAAAACTTCAGTAAACTTTCTGACTATTATTTTAGTATAAATGTGTTGGTCTCGGATAAACTCAAGAGGGGGATGAATTGAGTTTTATAAAAATAATTCGCTAATTAAAAATTAACTAAAAGCCATAAATCATGATAAGGATAGAGAGATATTAACACAATAGCTTTCACGTGGAAAACCCAAAAGGGGAGAAAAATCACGTGCCCTAAAATCGAATACTGAAATTCGACGGGCAACTCCAGTATGAAACTTGTGTACGAAGAGTTCTCTAGTTTCCTAGTTTCCTAGTCTACCCCTTTACCCAAATTCCCAAACTGGTATCCTAGGGTATGTTTGATTATGTTCTGATTTTTTTGTTCTTAAAACTGTTTTGTAAAATAGTTATGAAAACAGTTGTTTTCTATATTTTTTTCTTTTTAAAAGTTAAAAATCAAAACAGAAAACAAAAACAACTCAGACATGTTCTCTAAATTTGATTCTAAAAACAAAAAAAACAGTTATAGTTTTTAAAATATTTTTTACAAAACAGGTCTTACCAAACGAGTTTTTTTTTGTTTTTTTGTTCTGAAAACTAAAAAACAGATTTTAAAAACCACAATCAAACAGAGCCTAGTTTCCCAGTACGAAATCCTAACTCTTTAGGATTCCGAAACCCTATCACACAAAGGTTCTCAAGTTATTCTCAATTTCCAAGAATAAGAGACGTGCTGGTATCCCGATTTCCCAGCACAAGAACTGGTATCCCAGTTTCCCGGTACAGATCTTCAAAAAGGTCAAGAAGAAGTTTATAATTAAATGACTTACCTCAGTGCTTCTTTTCCTCAAGCATATAGGTAATCTGAATTCCCATGGAGAAATATGCACTTTGCCAAAGAATGAATATTCTTGAGAAAGCTCTCCAATTGATGCACAAGAAATAATCCTATTCTTGAAAATCTAATTCTCTCTTTTCTTTCTTGTATATTCTTCTCTCTTCTCTCTCTTGTATTTCCTCCTATGAAATAATATGCAATGAGCCCTATTTATAATAATAACATCTTAATCTATTATGCCATGCAATCCTAATCAAATCTTTGGCAAAAAATATTTTATTTATCTTACATGAAATCTAAAAAGATAAAATCTTTCCTAATCTTTACTTGATTCCATGCTTTTATATATCTTCATGATATCTGTCATATCTTCTCCAATCTGCATGCAATCTTCAATTATCTTGAATATTGATCCCATGCTTTTTTCTCTCTTCATGATATCTTCCATATCTTCTCCAATTTTCATACAATCTTCAATTATCTTGAATACTATTTCAAATCAGAATAAATATTATTCTGAAATCTCAAACAATCAGCTCATTAGTAATTTCAAGACAATAAAATATTATCAATTAAATTAACATTAAATTGATTATAATCATCAAAACATATTTTAAATCAATTAAAAAATTAGGGCATGACAAATATCCAACAAAATGTAGCTTTGCTAATTATGCCCTATGTAAGAACCCGCACCCGTTAATTAAGGAAAAATAATTAATTAATTAAGTAAATATGAAAATTAGGAGATAAATCCATAATTGACCCTAAAGAATTAATGAGGTATAAATAATTATGTTGAGTTAGTATAAATACTGTAAGTCATTTTTTGGGTGAGAAATGCAGATACCGGCTCTGCTTCTCGGTATAAATGTGTGTCGATAAAGTATCCCGAAAAATTATAATAAAAATATGAATATTTCTAGAAAATTATGTAGGACTAGTAAAATGAGTTTCAGGGCAAAATAATGAGAACTGATGCCAGAACGGATACTGGCTATGGAAAAGCACGTACCGGAAAGGTGCTGCGAAAATTAAATAAAAAAAGATATTATAAGCCAAAAAGATATTATAAGCCAAGTTTAATGTCAAAAGAAAATCCTCAACAGAATCTCAACCCAAAAAGATATTATAAGCCAAGTTTAATGTCCAATATTTATCAAGAAAAAAAAAAAACAGATAGAAAATGGAACATACTTCTAGTGACAATGTTAATTAAGAGGAAAAGGAAATTTGAGATACTATATTTGTGTTGACAGCTGTTGAAACTAATGTACTTTAATATTGAGCTTTCTCTTTGAATGACAAGAAAAAGAATAATAATCTCATCTATCTGAATTGCAATATTTTTCATTGTAGATTACAATGATATCATTGTAACATAAATGTCACCAAAAGTGCCAATACCAAACTCTTTACTGCAACCATCAAGACTGGAAAACCAAATATAAACTACAACAGGAACGGGGGTCTACGAAAGTACAGAAAAAATGCATCTAAATCAGAAATTCTTAAAAGCTAAAATGACTTCTGCATCCAAATGGAAAACAATCTCCCCTAAACATCTTCTAGTAATTCTGCGAATAATCAAAGCTCAATGGTTGTTGACCAAATAGAACCTGCAAAGCAAGCAAAAATATAGATAAGCAAAAATATAGTTACTTGGTTACTGCAGATGTAATATACATAAAATAAATAATAATTAGTATGACATGAGGAACTAATGGCACAGCTTCAATCTCATATACTTGAAGAATGAGTAGGAACTGAAATAGTACATATACTTTATATTAGACAAGTAATTGATTAAATTTTAATCTAATTAAATACAACAAAAACAATTGCAAAATAACAGCAAAAGGCTTTTTCCACTAGGCAGGTTGAAACCCAAATGGGAGGTTCTGTATGTTCAAATCTAATAATACAAATATACTTTCCAACTACAACTAAAAAGAAAGTGTTCCTACTTGAAGTTAGCTTTTACTCAACCAATTAAAAATTCAAATAACACATGAACCAAAATAATAATAACCAAAGACACAATGTTCAACTCTCAGCTCCAAAATGGAGATCAACAAAATTACTAATATTGTTTCCATTCGCAGCTCACCTTGCACTCATTTTTTTTCCTTAAAGAATGAGTAAAAATTTTAAATTTCCATTTCTTTCTATTTTTATTCCATCTCTGATTTTCACTTCTCCAGACAGCCATTAACCAGCATAACAAACTTAAACCTCATAAACATTAAACAGCAATGTTTTCTATCAGAAACAAAGGGAATAACCACACAGTCAGTGAATTAGCAGATAGAGATATCTTAGTTCACTTTAAAAAATTTGTTCCCAATGAATTTACACTCACAAAATTCACGTGACACACAGGACTCATATATGCACAGATTGGATTTGGCCATAGTCCATGTGCCCTTGTACATGTCAATTAATACAAACTGAAATCTATGAAGGGATGGTTCTGATGTGACCAACGAATAGAATCCTAGTGCAATGGTGATCATACCACCATTTCCTAAATATGATAGGTACTATGACGTAGACCTGTCAAAATGGGTCAGCCCGGCCCATTTAGCCCTAGCCCGCATGGGTTAGGGCCAAAAAGCCCACAATGATATAGGCCCACATGGGCCAAAAGCCCTAAGGGTTAGGGCTAGCCCATGGGCCTTCCAAAAATTTAATATGTATTTTTTTGTTTAAAAAAAATTCATATTTGATATAGCAATGTATGTCAAAAGTCCTTACCTGCATTAAAAATAGATTAAGGAGCAACATTTTCTCATAAAAAAAAAAGTGACAGCATATTCTCATAGATTATTGGAACACTAATGAAAACAGATTTTATAGTAATGCAGAGGAAACTGAGATGGCTAAGGGGGTCTATGACTATGAGTCTATGACACTGCTATGGTATTATTGAAACTGAGAATCCAAGGTCGAATAGCACAAATGAAGTAACAAAAACACAATGATATTCACCAACTAACAATGAGGAGAAGAATACAGACAGGCTTAACATTATTAGTGTTAATATTAAGCTGAGGCTCACCAAAGTACTTCTTGTACTGTGCCAAGCAATTCTTAGATCCTTTTCCTGCAGTTATAAGCATAATAAACAAATTATATTACCATAATAAAATTTAAAATAATTACAGAGATAATATGTCGAACAAATACTTACATTACACAAAACAAGATTAACTTCTCCTTCTTGAGTAAAGAACCAAATTGCCTATATGACGTAGTAGAAAACGCTTCAGAATGTTTTTGACCAGCACTACACGTTGAACAAGAATTTTACATTATTAAAGTAACCTAGCAAACGTTAACTATAATCACCTACACACAGCAAAGCTGCTTCTTCATGTTCTTTGTTACAGCATTATAGAGAACTAACTAAAAAAAATTCAATTTTGAAATTAAATAACTCTGAGCTGAAGATACTATTCCTAGGTCCAATAGTTGAAATTAACTAATACTTATAATTAGCTAACAACGATGGTTTGATAAAATAATAAGAATTAATTACTTGGTATTTTATGAAATCAAACAAATGTTGGTTGAAGTGATAGTAGAGGAATAAGAATGGTAATAGATGTATCTTTTGTTATGTAAATTTTTTGGGAAGTGGTAGTGACTAGTGATTACCATGCATTGTAAATGGAGTAACAAATTAAATACAAGGCAGTTTACATTACATACCGGAGACACAATTGGACACATGGCGGTTACATAGAGATAATATGTCAATAAATTCAATGCTATCTCCGGATTACCTTCGGTCAAGGGAAGTATTTGGTAAATCTCCTTTTCTCATTTACAAAATACATGCACATGTGCATATCTGTACATAAAGGTTATAATACTAGGATTGGATTATTATATTTTATAGCTTGATTCTTTGCTCACAGCCGAGTCCTTGTGATTTAGAATAGGAAGAGAGAACTAAGTAATAATCTCAAATGACTCAAACTCTTAATTATCAATATTAATATTAAGCTTACATCCCTAAGACAGATAGTATATGCCTTATATAATTCTGAATATACTAAGGCAACCAAACCAAAGGTAAGAGCAAGTAATCCTAATATTGAATAATAAGAATTAAACTTGATCCAACAAGAAATAACATATCCCATGAAAGTTACACCATAAATCTCTGTCTCATCTCGTTATATTGCATTCTCCTCTGTACTTTTAAAATGGAATGCAAAAACAAACTCCGATTATTTTATCTCCAAGCAGGATTCTTAATCCATAAAGGTTGCATATTGTATTTGATTTCTTCAAATACTTATTCATTTAATTTTGATAAATCATTTAGTAATACTTTCTGTTATGTTCTTGGTATTTCCAGAAGGCAGCTAAGTTCGAAATTGAAGCTTATCCATTGTTGGATGAACTAACATCTAAAATCAGTACTCTAAATTTGGAACGTGCTTGCCGGTTAAAAAGCAGACTTTTTGCCCTCACTAGAAGGGTTCGTATCCACTTCCCAAAGACAAAACAAAAAACCAATTAAATAAACTTAAAAAAAAGTAATCCCAGAGACACAAAAAATCCCAATCCCCCACACAGCCAAGCCAATGCTTCATACTGACTTCAAAATCAAAAATTAAGAACTATTACGTGTCCATTCATATTATCCCTACACTAAAATTTCCATAGGAAAAAAAAAGAGTAGGTACCTTTCCGACAGTATCAACAATACAATCTATACAGGGTTATAGACAGGTTCAACAGAGCCAGGTTTAGCAACTTTCAAAGGAGATTTCTTTCAAAGAATTGGGTTCACAGACAGATGAAACACTGATTTTGTATATTAATTTCACCCTGGAAAGACAACCAAGAGATATTCAGTCACAATTGACATACATAGAACAATAAGCAAAAACCCAAATCTCAAATTCAAGTTCTGATCAAATTGCCCTTCTACTCAAAATTGATTTTTTTTCCGAAGGGGTTATCATATGAATCTTACTCATAAGCTAAAAGCAAAAGAAACCATATTTCGTATCAATTAAGATGGAGTGATTAGAATTGCAGTTAAAAAAACAAAGGAAAAAACAGAACAGGTGGAGAATCATGACAGAAAAACGAATAAGAGATAGCATAAACCCACATCAAAAGTTAAGCATTAGATGAAGATTAATGAGAGAGAGAGAGAGAGAGAGAGAGAGAGAATAGAATTGTAGAAAGAGAAGGGTGTGTTTGTACCTGATTGAAATCCACATAAGTTCGTCATTCACGGGAAGCTGAAATCCCCAAATTCGAAAATTCATATTAATTAAAGAAAAAATAAAAATCAGGTGTGAATAATGAGCCCTTGACTGAAAGAAAAAACATCTCATCTCATGAATGTACATACAAAATAGAAGCTTAAATTCGAAACCCATTTTTTGGGTTGATTATATGCGAAAGAACGAAGAGATGCATACAATAGAAATAGAGAAAGAGAAAGAAGAGCGATGAAAAATGAACCTGAACTCATATCAACTCACCTGCTAGTTTTCTTCTTCCACTCAGAGTCGAGTGTGTGAGCGAGGCTCTCAATTAGGGTTTGATGGAAAGGAGAATGATAATTTTCTCGAGAAAATTTTAATATGATAGAAAATGAATTAAAAGTTTTTGATCCATGGGCAACCCTAACCTAACCCAATAAATGAATGGGTCATATGGGTTAGGGCTAAGATGACCCTATTACACAAAGGGCTGAAAAATTGATGGGACTTTCGTGGGGCTGAATGGGCTGGGCTTAGGACTTGGGGCTTTTTTGACAGCTCTACTGTGACGATATTATTTAGGGTAACAAATACCCGACTTCTAAGACAATTATTTTTGTAATGACTCAAATTTTCTACCGTGATTATTATTTTACATTCATTATTTACATACATTTGTCTTGGAAGTTAGTCACGGCGGAAACAAATGACTCTCCCATCATTGTCTATTTCCCATTGAAACACAACTACACGGGTTAAATCAGCTTCCATAGAGTGGGTCTCTCTACTAAGCGAGAAATAATGCACCAAGGTAATTTTGAAAGAGACATGTAAGGAGTAAAAATTATCAATTGGGCAATGAAACTCTAGGGTGATCAATCAAATCAAGCTTGCCCTTTTGCTCCTAACTGCTTTGTCTCTCAAACAAGCCAAGCCAGAAACCATGTGGGTTTCTCTGATCACCAAATCAAACTAAATAATATCGTTATATAAATTAGTTTTCTCAAAGATAGATTCTTCTCATTACTCTAACATGCAGCAGAAAATATTAAAAATCTCAACCACACCAGTAAAAATGATTTTCATCCAAAGACAACAATCATTACTGCATTATGCAAATTGGCAACCAGTAATCAAGTGATTCAAGGAGGTATCATCTTGTTAATTGGCACGTATGTTGCTACCCCCTATGAAGGAAGGTGGTTTAGGCCTAGGGAACTTGGTTTCCAAGAATATATTCCTTTAGTGGTTAGATGGATGTGGCATTTTCCTTTGAAACTTCACTCTCTTTGGCACAAAGTGATAAAGAACAACTATAGAATTCATCAGAATGAGTAGGAAACCAAGCTTGGGGTCAATGCTACTCATGCACGAGTCTCGAAGGGTCTAATTCCACCTAATCAATAGATAATTAATAAAACAGAGCTTAGTCATCAAATTAGTGTGCAAGTAGAAGTTGTCATTCTATGTTCATTGTTCAGGGCTTCAGGCATTATGTACAGAAACATGTTTCAGTCGTGGTGGTTATACACAATGTTAAAGAGTGAGCCCAGCAACCCACACTACCAAAAACAAGTTTTCCAGAGAATAAAATGTAATTAGTTGCATTAATTTAATCAGAACAAATAAACTCCTGATAGTTATTAATGGAATCAAACAGAATATTAGACCCAAAAGCTAAAACCAAACAATAAACTTGTTTTCCCTATGTAGGTGGCTTTAGAATTTTAGATTCTCTATACTAGTAGATAATCAGCAAACATTATAGCAAAGACCTTGGTTTTGATTGATGCTCAAAGTTTTATTGATAGGGTATGGGAAAGAGGGAGATAAAGACACCTTCAGTAGCGGAACAAGGGAAAGCAAAAGACTGGAAAAAAGAGGTTAATCCACTCAAGAAATCAGAGCATTGGACAGAGGGGAAAAGAAAAAAAATGAAGCAAAGCTTGTACCTCTGTTATTTCTCTGATATTGTATCTAGCATGGCAATCTCTTGATAGCAAAAGGAATAGATCCAGGAATATCAGCAAAATTAATGAGAAAACTAATTAATCCCCAAGTTATGAACAGAGCATCCAAGACCAACAAAATCACTTAGAGACCCCATAAGAACGTAAATAACATCATGGAGCAAAGAACATACTGAAACAAAACCAACTGAAAATCAGAAAGCTAACAAAGAAAGAAGCAAGCAAGTCATTTAAGCATTCAGCGAATTTCTAATCCTATTGAGTGAGAAGAAACAGATAAATTACCCAAGTTTTGAAAGAAACCTGTGATCTGAACCACAGAAATGAGCAATTGTGATCCTATAGAGGGAGGAAAAAATAAAACTTCTTAACGGCAAAACAAA
>JAVKPL010009549.1:0-37994 GCA_032173675.1 Gastrolobium villosum
CACAAAATTGAACGCACTCACTAGAGAATTTGAAATGTTTGAGATTCATGAAAATGAAAGCATTCAAAGTATGCAAAAAAGGTTCACACACATTATCACTCATTTAAATGCTTTAGATAAATCTTTTACTAACCTTGAGTTGATTTCTAAGGTAATGAGAAGTGTGCACAACAGAGAATGGCAACCCAAGTTGACGGCCATTACGGAATCAAAAGATCTAAAAACCATGGATCTTGCAACCTTGTTCGGCAAGCTTCAAGAGTATGAAATGGAGCTAACCAGAATAAGCCTAAAGGAACAAACAATCAAAAAAAGTAAGGGAATTGCCTTGAAAGCCTCAACACCAAGCAAAGAAAAGGATGAGGAAAAAGAAGATGGCGATTCCAAAAATGGTCTTGATGAAGATGAAATGAGTCTCTTCGTAAAAAAGTATGGAAAATTCTTTAAGAAGAATTTCACAAAGAAATCATCATTTCCTCCAAATGAAAAGAAGCAAGGCAAGGATAGAAGAAGCTTCAAGAAAGCTTATCTTGCTTGGGATGACGAATCTAGTTCCTCCGATGATGACTCCAAGGAAGAAGCAAACCTATGCTTCATGCAAGATGGAAGGCCATCGGAGAAACTAAGTAAAGAAACCCAACATATATGTCTAATGGCAAATGAGGACAAAAATGAGTCCGAAACCGAGGTAAACTCTTCTTGCTCTACTATTTCTCCTTCATATGATGAGTTGTCTGACATGTTTGAAGAAATGCATAATGAAACACTAAAACATGTTAAAAATCTTAGAGCATCAAGAAAAACTATTAGTTGTTTGGAAAAACAAGTTGCATCCTTAGAAAATGAAATTAAAGAATTGAAGGATGAAAATGAAACTCTCAAATTACTTGATGCTAGCATTGGTTGCATCAAATGCCTATCTTCGAATGATCATGCATCTTCATCATCATGTACATCATGTAAAGACCTAAGAAATGAAATTGATGATTTAAATGGAATTCTAAGCAAATTCACATGTGGAAGAGATAACTTAAATGTGTTGCTTGGTAAACAAAGATGCATGTTTAACAAATCCGGTTTAGGCTTTGACACTAGCACACAAGAAAAATCATATAAAAACTTTTTCATTTCTCCATCCTACATGACAAGTAGCCCATTCATTAAATGCTTTCATTGTGGTGGAAAAGGACATAGTGCCTCCACATGTAAATTTAGAAGGAATGGTATTATAAGGCAAAAGAAAGTATGGGTTCCTAAGGGAACTAAGCCCAAGACTAACACACAAGGACCCAACATGATGTGGGTACCAAAGATTAAATCTTGACTTTGTGATGTAGGTGTGTTTGAAAGCTAAGAGCTCCAAGTGGTACTTGGATAGTGGGTGTTCAAGTCACATGACGGGAGATGTAACTAAATTTCAATCATTCACAAAGAAAGAGCATGGACATGTGTCGTATGGTGATAACAACAAAGGAAAGATACTCGGCATTGGAAAAGTTGGTAATTCCTTCTCTATCTCTATAGAAAATGTTTTACTCGTCGAGGGCCTTAGACACAACTTGCTTAGCATTAGTCAATTATGTGATAAAAATTATAGAGTTATTTTTGACTCAACCTCTTGTAAAATCGAAAGTATAATTGATGGGCAAGTTAAGTTTATTGGTCATAGAGTGGATAATATTTATATGATAGACTTAGATGGTATGCCTTCAAATGACGATAAATGTTTGATTAGTAAGGAAGATGACTCTTGGTTATGGCATAGAAGAATAGCACACATTGGCATGGGTCAATTAAGTAAATTGATATCCTTAGACTTAGTAATTGGCTTACCAAAGCTCAAATTTGAAAAAGATAAAGTTTGTGACGCTTGTCAAATGGGAAAACAAGTAAAGGCTTCTTTTAAATCAAAAAATATTGTTTCTACCACAAAGCCTTTACAACTTTTACATATGGATCTTTTTGGACCAACTAGAACTATGAGCTTTGGTGGCAATTACTATGCTTTGGTCATTGTGGACGATTACTCTCGCTATACTTGGACTTTATTTCTTACATATAAAAGCGATGCTTTTAAATCATTCAAGAGACTAGCCAAACTCATTCAAAATGAACAATCTTCAAATATTGTTTCAATTAGAACCGATCATGGTGGAGAATTTGAAAATCAAGATTTCGAACTCTTTTGTGAAGAAAATGGCATTGAACATAATTTTTCCGCTCCTAGGACTCCACAACAAAATGGAGTTGTAGAAAGGAAAAATCGTGTATTAGAAGAACTTGCTAGAACCATGTTAAATGAAAACAATCTTCCAAAATATTTTTGGGCGGAAGCCGTTGGCACCGCATGTTATGTTATGAACCGTGCTTTAATTAGACCTATTTTGAGAAAACTCCCTATGAACTTTACAGAGGGAGAAAACCCAATATTTCATATTTTCATGTCTTTGGTTGCAAATGTTTTGTTTTAAATAATGGAAAAGAAAACCTTGGCAAATTTGACTCTAAAGCTGATGAAGGCATATTTCTAGGATATTCACTCACAAGTAGAGCTTATAGAATCTATAACAAAAGAACAATGGTCATTGAAGAATCTATTCATGTTGTATTTAATGAAACTAACAATGCCTTGCCTAGAAAGGAAGTTTGTGATGATGATATCATAGGAAGCATGGAAAACATAAACTTGAATGACAAAGAGGAAAATGAAAGGCAAAAAGAAAAGGAAGCAAACGATGAAGAAACACCTAGTCAACAAACCAATGATGGAAACAACCTACCACAAGATTGGAGAGTAGCAAGAGGACACCCCATTGATGTGGTAATTGGTGATATATCAAAAGGGGTAACTACTAGAAACTCAATAAGAAATATTTGTAATCATTTAGCTTTTGTTTCTCAAATTGAACCTAAGACCATAAATGAAGCAATTATTGATGAACATTGGTTCTTGGCAATGCAAGAAGAACTAAATCAATTTGAAAGGAATCAAGTTTGGGAACTTGTGCCAAAACCAAATGATCATCCAATAATTGGAACCAAATGGGTCTTTAGGAACAAGCTTGATGAAAATGGCATAATAACTAGAAACAAAGCTAGACTTGTTGCTAAAGGATATAATCAAGAGGAAGGAATTGATTATGATGAAACTTATGCTCCCGTTGCTAGATTAGAAGCTATTAGATTGTTACTTGCATTTGCATGTATAATGGATTTTAAACTCTTTCAAATGGATGTTAAAAGTGCCTTTTTGAATGGATATATTCAAGAAGAAGTATATGTTGATCAACCTCCCGGTTTTGAAGATCATGACTTACCTAACCATGTTTTTAAACTTAAAAAAGCTTTATATGGCTTGAAACAAGCTCCAAGAGCTTGGTATGAAAGATTGAGTAAATTTCTTTTAGAAAAGGATTTTTCAAGAGGAAAAGTGGATACAACTCTCTTTATAAAGAAGAAAAATAATCATCTATTGTTTGCACAAATCTATGTTGATGATATTATATTTGGTGCCACTAATGTTCACCTTTGTGAAGAGTTTGCCAACCTCATGCAAAGTGAATTTGAAATGTCCATGATGGGAGAGCTCAACTTCTTCCTCGGTCTCCAAATAAAGCAACAAAAGGATGGAATATTCATCAACCAAGCTAAATATTGCAAAGAGTTACTCAAAAAATTTGGAATGGACAACTCCAAAACCATTGATACTCCCATGAGTACATCTTGTTCCTTAGACAAGGATGAAGGAGGTAAATCCGTAGAGATCACTAAATATCGAGGTATGATCGGCTCACTCCTTTACTTAACCGCAAGTAGGCCCGACATCATGTTTTGTGTATGCATGTGTGCTAGATTCCAAGCTAATCCTAAGGAATCACACTTAAGTGCCGTAAAAAGAATTATGAGATATCTTGTGGGCACTTCACAAATGGGATTATGGTACCCTAAGGGTGCATCATGTGAGCTAATAGGCTATTCCGATTCCGACTTTGCGGGATGCAAATTGGATAGGAAGAGCACTAGTGGCACTTGCCACTTTCTTGGTTGCTCTTTAGTATCTTGGCATAGCAAGAAACAAAATAGTGTGGCTTTGTCCACGGCCGAAGCCGAATACGTGGCGGCCGGTAGTTGTTGTGCTCAAATCATTTGGATGAAACAACAACTCAAGGACTTTGGGGTTGAACTTGATCACATCCCTATAAGGTGTGATAACACTAGTGCCATAAACCTCACAAAGAATCCCATCATGCACTCTAGAACTAAACATATTGATATTAGACATCATTTCATAAGAGATCATGTGCAAAGTGGAGATTGCATATTGGAATTTGTGGAATCCTCAAAGCAATTGGCAGACATCTTCACCAAACCACTCCCAAGGGAAGTATTCTATAACTTAAGAAGAGAAATTGGTCTCATTGATCCATCATACATATGACTACTTGCTAAATGTCTTTGCTAAATTGGTCTCATCTTTATTGCTAAATGTTCCATCATACATATCCACAACCCCCCCTCTGTTTCGAGCCCTGTTTCTGCCCAGTACCCTTGGGTAATCGATTACCAGCACTTTGGTAATCGATTGCCAAGAAGGGTAATCGATTACCTTAAAATGGTAATCGATTACCAATGCGCATTCTGGGTTTACAAATTCGCGAGACAGAGCCCCTTTTTCCCCAAATCAAAAACCCTTTCCCCACCGCGACCTCCCCCCTCCCCTTTCCTCCACAACCGCGACCCCCCCTCCCCCTTTCCTCTTCAAATCGCCCCATCTCCCTCTCACAGGTTTCCTCCTTTCTTCTCTTTCTCTGCATTTCTTTTCCTTTTTTTTTCTTTCTGTCTTTTCTGTATTTTTTTTTCTTCTTATATGTTGTTCCTTTTCTATCTGCTGTTCTATATTGTCATTTTTTTTTTGTTGTTGTTCCATTTCTAATTCTCTGCATATTTTGTTCTCCGTTCTGCACCAATTTTTTTTTTTCTGTTCTGCATCCAGTTATGTGATTTCTAATTCTTGTATGCTTTGTTGTTAAATATTGTCTACTGTTAAATATTGTCATTTTTTTTGTACCCATCGATTTCCATTTTTCTGCATTTTTTTTTTCTCTATCTGCACCCATTTCATGAATTCCTGCATTTTTTTGTCTATCCCACAGTGTTCTGTGTATCCCACATTGTTCTTTGTGATCCTCCTAGTTCATGAATCTGGTCGTTGTTATGCGTTCTGCCCATCCATTATTTTTGGAGCATGAAAATGCATTGAACATAATGTCATCTCTACAATGTGATTCTCCCGTTCATTTGGATTACACACATTCTACCATTCATGCCTTGTAGCCTTTTTAACCTGTTACCATCATGCTTTCCTTTTATTTTATTATTATTTTTTCTTCCTTATTGCATATTGCCCTTTTCTTTTAACCGTGTTAGAATCCTGCCTTGTGGGAACTATATTTAAGTGTGCGCTATTCTCTTGGAACCTAACTTGGCACAATTTTCTTTTGTAGGATTTTCAGCACTTCATGGAATCCTCATCTCACCAAGTTTGCAAGAGGCCACGCGGCTCATGTCTCTTTGGAAAATATTTCTCTACCGCTGCCAAGTATGCCACCTTCAAAGAACACTATGCCTCCCGTCCGGTCATCGCCTCGAAATGCTTGGATATTAAATTTCTGAGTGATGAAGGATTTGAAATCTGTGATCTCTTGGCTCATGCTGGAGTCCTACAGTTAACTCTGCTCAAAGACCAATACTCCGAAGACATTATTCGAGCTTTCTACTGCACTGTCAGCTTTGTCAATGATACTCTCAAAGCTGATATCAAGGGCAAGACCTTCTCGGTACCACCCAGCGAATGGCCCTGCATCATTGGCTCTGCATACACTGGACACAAATACGGTGTGTATTCATTTCCCCAGTATGACCGGTATGCCTTCACGCAGTCCATTGTGGAACCCGGCATCATCGTCACGCAGTCCAAGTTCAGCGTGTCCATGTTAACTATGGACAACCGGATTCTACATTATGTGATCACTCACATGCTGTCCCCGCGATCCTCTAACTACTCTCGGGTGCTTGATGCTGATATCTTTCTCATATGGGTTATTCGCTCCAAAATAAGTTTCAACTGGCCTTACTTTATCTGCACCCAAATGATTAAAGCCGGAAACTCCTCGGGTGCACTTCCTTATGCTACTGTCATTGTTGAGATTCTGCGTCATCAGCAAATCTTCATGGAAGGCGAGACTCTATGTGATGCTGTCCACAAGCTTGGAATGCATCTGCTGGCCCAAATGCAAATTAAGCAGATCAATGGCATCTGGTGCAAGACGACTGCTCCTCCTGACGTTGGAGCTGGTCCTGCTGATATCCATGACGACCCTCCTCCTCCGGCCACTGATCCTCCTGCTGATTCTTCTTCCTCCGCGGACCACAGTTTGGGATCCATTCTCACATCTATTCATCGGCTTCAGACCACTATGGAATCCAGCTTCGCCTCTTTGAACTTTAGGCATGCTAATACGGAGCTTCGTCTGAAACGCATTGAGGATCATCTCAACATTCCTCCTCTTCCTTCTCTGCCACCACCGCCTCCACATGACTCTGATGACTTTTAGTTTTTATCAGTTATTTAGTTTTTATTTTGGGCTTATCTTATGCATCTATTTCGTAATGTTACTTTGAACATTTTGCTTCTCTAGCTCGCTAACTCTCTGAACTGGTTGCCTACATTTTACTTTATTAGGCACACTACTTATGTTTCATTATCTCTTTTGCATTACCTATCTAAATGTTTTCTCCTTATCTACTCATGCTTTTTGATGTTGCCAAAGGGGGAGAAATATGTGATAATTAAAAACAAGGTATAAGCATATATTAAGTTAAAGAGGGGGAGAATAAAATTCAAACATAAATGACACCTTATATATCAATTATGTATTCAGGGGGAGTGTCAATTCTATAACATGCAATACTAACCTTCTATTTTAATTTTGAGTTTGTCATCATCAAAAAGGGGGAGATTGTGGAACCAATGCACTCAACGAAAAGAACATAAAGGTTCAACGATTTTGATGATAACAAACAAGCATGGAAAGAAAGTCT
Source organism: Gastrolobium villosum (assembly GCA_032173675.1). Classification (NCBI taxonomy): domain Eukaryota; kingdom Viridiplantae; phylum Streptophyta; class Magnoliopsida; order Fabales; family Fabaceae; genus Gastrolobium; species Gastrolobium villosum. The sequence continues at coordinate 7,102 of JAVKPL010009549.1, forward strand.
CATCGTGCAACTATCAAAAAGGAGTCCAAACAAGATCAAGACTCAAGCTTCAAGAGAAGTCTCTAAGTCTAAACTCAAAATGATATATAGGACTTAGGATTATTTGTAAGATGATTCCTTACATGAACGAAGCTCATAGTATTTTTAAAGTACATGCATTAAATCATCAATCAACATTGAAATACATTTCTAAACATGAAAATATACTTTCAATACTCATAAACTGTTTAAACATGTTTTTGAAACTGTCTTTAAATCAAGAGAAAACCATGTAAGGGCAAAATCCAACCTGCTGACAGGTTGGTAATCGATTACCCAACTATGGTAATCGATTACCATTCATGGTAATCGATTACCCAACTATAGTAATCGATTACCCTTCATGGTAATCGATTACCCAACCTATGGTAATCGATTACCCACTGTACAGAGACAAAAATAACGGCTATAAAACGGCTAGTTTGCGAAAATGGATAAGAAATAGACCTTGGGGGCCCTCTATAAATAGAGGCTACTGTTCCCATTGATGGGACACACCTCTTGATCATTATTGCTCATTAATTCTCATCCTATTTGCATTATTCTTGTCTTCATATCATAAAATCTCTTTGAGCTTTATTCTTGTAAGAGTGTCATATACCATTATTCTTCAACTTGTATTATCTGTACTTTGAGAGTACTTAGCCATTGTTAAATACCTTCATTTGATTTATTGAGTAGTTAGGGGAGTGAACCCTATACACTTGAAAGGTCACCAAATTCCTAAGTAAATTTGGAGTGAAAAATTGTAAGGCATCAAGAGCCCGAAGTCTTGAAAGGTTGTAGAGGTTTGTCAAGCACCCTCAAGCTTGATAGTTAGTGAAAGAATTGATCGAGCGGCTTCAGTCTGGACGTAGCTCACAGTGGTGGTGACCGAACCAGGATACATCTAGTTTGCAATTTCTCTAACCTTATCTCTTTACTTTATTATTGAAATTGCTTCTTTAGAACATTTTTATTCACTTGCTTGCTTACTTTGTTAATCTCTTCACTTATACTTCTCACTATTAAATCACCTTATTGAAGAAATAGTCTTTTAAATATCAAAGGAGGCACTTTGCGAAAAGATTTTGTAAAACTCAATTCACCCCCCTCTTGAGTATTGAAGCCACTTGTCTAACACTATTATATGCAATGTGCTTTTATGATAAGCATGTGGTGTCCACCTATACGGTAAGCCTGAGTATGTAGTGCATACAAGATGGTGAGGCTGTGGGTGAGGTGCAAGCGGTGTTCCTTGTACTCATGTGGGTTTAGACGTATTCCTGCATTTCTCTGGCCAGTAGATTTGATAAACACACATGACATTATTATCTGCTGCATCGCATAGTTTTGGAACTTATATTATAAATACTATTTTTGAACTTATATTACACATGTAAGTGAGCTTGGGGTGGAAGATCCTTGAGGACCCCTTGTCTTACTGAGATTTCTTGTTTAGAGATCTCACCCCACGTTTGGGGACGCTTATTTCAGGATCAGGTAATGTTGAGGGCTCAGGTGGCAGGAGGCCAGAGCTGAGTTGATGTTATTATGACATGCTGACATGCTGGATGTTGACTGTTGTTTATGTTTCCCCGCTTTGATTATGGTATGATGCTGAGACTGTTGTTGGGCATTGTGCCTTATTTTGGTGAGCATGGGGTTTGTCCATGCCACATGGTTTTGTTATTGCCTTTTATTTGAAGTTGTAATTAAAGTATCAGGATTTTGACCCAGGCTATGTGTTGTAGTCCTGTGGCTTTAGATACTCACATTATATTTATAAATGAGGTATTTCAGTTAGTTGTCTTGCAATTTACATACAGGCAGTATTTTATGAAATTGATTAAGTAATCAAGTTGGCTAAGGTTAATGACGTCATAATTGAATTAAAGAAAAAGTTATTCCGCATTTTAATTAAGTGTGGCTTAATACGATAGTATGTTAACAATCCGTGTTAACACAGGCTGTTACATTTTATGGTATCAGAGCACTTTCTAGGGAAAAGCCTGTATGTATTGCAATAACTTAGGATGTTTCGTTGCGTGTCTACTTTGCGTTCTCTCAGATTGGTGTGTGTTATGATAATGCATATGTGACCACATGGCGTGAGCCTGATCAACTCATTCTTTGTGTAACTTGTGCAGAGTCATGGTGCCACCAAGGAGGAACCCTAGTACGAGTGAGGATCAATCGGATCCTATCCTGGCTGTATTAGCTGTGATGCAGGCGGCCCGACTAGCCGACCAGGAGGCCACGAGGTTGGCAAACCAGGCGATGCTGGACGCCATCAGAGAGGCGAACCGGCGAGCCATTGCTGAGGTTCTGGAGGAGAACCGGATGGCCAACATGACTATGATGAGGGTCATGTTGGAGGAGTTGAGGGCTGGTCCTGCTGCTGGCCAGTGTCCTCCACCACCTCCACCGCCGCCACCGCCTCCACCTCCGCCTAGTCAACAAGAGGACACCCAGAGTCAGATGGGTGAGGGCAATCATTTGACGGGGGCTTTGCAGACCATACCCGTATTTGCTGAGGATCGTGACGAGATCGACCGCAGGCTGAATGCTTTCCGCAAGCATAAGCCACCTTCTTTCGAAGGATCTTATGATCCCATTGCTGCTGCCAGATGGTTACAGGCGTTGGACAAGATCTTTTGGATCATGCAGTGTACCGATCCGCAGAAGCTGATGTTTGCCACTTATATGCTGGAGGGCGAGGCCCATGAGTGGTGGACCAACATTTCTCACATCTACGAGATGCAGGGCCGTGTGATGACGTGGCCATTCTTTGAGGAGTGTTTTCTGGGTCAGTACTTTCCTTATGACTCTCAGGAGAGGAAGCAAGGAGAGTTTGACCGTTTGGTGCAGGGCTCGTTGTCTGTCGACGAGTACCATAGACTCCACCTCAAACAATCGTGCCATCCATTCAAGAGCCGGCCACACAAGGTGAGGACCTCGCAATAGCAAATGAGGATCCTCAAGATATGTTTATCCAGACAATTTGAAATTTTTTATCGTGATTAGCTGGTTTGTAAATGGGTTGTCCCATGAATATTTCGTTCTATTTAACTTAATCAGTGCTTAACGTTTTAAGTTTTTAATCATTATGTCGCGATCTGCACATATGATATTACTTGTCTGCTAAAAGATTTTTATGACTGCATACTATGCATAAATCGTAGGATTTTTTTGATCTACCTTTAGTGTATATGAAGGCATCTGTTTTCACAAAGGACTTGAATGTCCTAAAAAGAGTATCAAATTAAAACAATGTCTATTCATCGTGCCGTATCATTATATAACATTTCGCCAGAATCAAAAGAGGTTGTTGTATTGGCAACATCAGAAGGTTATACCCTTTGAGGGTTGTTACCCTCCTCATCATTCTTCTTTTCTTTGATGTAGATCTTCCTTTATAATTATGGTCTTAGTCCATTCAAGTGTGGAAGTGTTTAACCATGAAGTTTTAATTTGTTAAGGCTTTACCCTCCTTTAACATCATGGAACTTGATCACGCATTTGAGGAAGTTTTAACCATATAAGGTTTTACCTTCCTTTCATTTTTGGGGGAAGTTTTAACCAGTTAAGGCTTTACCTTCCCCTTTCATCTTTCATCGCGCTTAAACTTGGAGGAAGTTTTAACCAGTTAAGTCTTTACCTTCCTTTCATTTTCCTCATCGTGCTTTCACTTGGAAGAAGTTTTAACCGGTTAAGGTTTTACTTTCCTTTAAGCATGGAGGAAGTTTTAACCTGTTAAGTCTTTACCTTCCTTTCATTTTCTTCATCACGCTTTCACTTGGAGGAAGTTTTAACCGGTTAAGGTTTTACCTTCCTGTAAGCTTGGAGGAAGTTTTAACCAGTTAAGGCTTTAACTTCTTTTCATCTTCTTCATCGCGCTTTCATTTGGAGGAAGTTTTAACCGATTAAGGTTTTACCTTCATTTAAGCTTGGAGAAAGTTTTAACCAGTTTAAGGCTTTATCTTTCTTTAAACTTGGAGGAAGTTTTAACCAGTTATGTTTTGTGTCATGCACGATGTGTAACACCTCATGTATACCCGGATTGTTATCATATTAGAGTATTCAGCACAGCTCAATAAAATGCAGAAGGTAACTTTTTCTTTTCAATTATGACGTCATTATTATTAACCAAGTTGATTACTTAATCCTTTTTCAAAATAATGCTTGTATGTAAATCGCAATAATAACTAACTGAATAACCTCATATATAGATGTGTATCTAGTCACAGAAATACAACACGTAGTCCGGACAATATCCTGGTTCATTCTACAACACAAGTCTAAATAAACATAGTCAAGTCAATGTGGCATGGACAACCCCCATGCTCACCAAGTAAGGCAACAAGGCCCAACAGAGTCTCAAATCATATAATAATATAACTACAATAAAACATAATCGGCATCCAAGCAAAGCAGCATAAACATGTATATTAACTCAGCTCCGGCCTCCTGCCGCCAGAGGTCTCAACCCCTGAGCTAACTGAACCTGAAAATGTGCCCCAAACGTAGGGTGAGATCTCTAAAAAGAAATCTCAGTAAGGCAAGGGGTCCTCAAGGATCTCTCCACCCAAGCTCACTTACATGTGCAATATAAGTTTAAAAGCAGTATAAACAATATAAGTTCCAAAACATGTTCAATGCAGCATATAATCATGTCATGTGTGTCAAAATCCTACTGGCCAAAGAACATGCAGGAATTACGTACGTCTACAACCTACAATAGTACAAGATGCTACTTATACTGACCCACAGAATAATCATCTTGTATGACGCTACATACTCAGGCTTACCGTCTAGATGGAACACCACATACATATCATCAGACAATTGCACTTAACATCTCAATAGCATCTCAATAAATCATCATATCATGAAAATACATCATGCATATAAACCATCCCCCACGAGGTATGTGGAATCAACAATGGGCAAAACCGAGGACACGAAAGCTTACCTCGCAAGCTAACTATCCAACTCAAGAGTCCAACCCAGTCCAAGGTCCACAAACAGCACTCTCACATTCTGTTTATACCAACAATCATATCAATATTCATAATCTGATAGTTTATGACATAACAACAATGTTTCCTCTAACGTTTCATGCCATTAGGCTTCTCACAAAGCCATAAGCCCTTAATCTCATTGATTCTGACTTTGTACAGTTATTACAGAAGTTCAACTCAACCAATCATGGGTCCACAAACCCATAATACCATTCTGTATGGACAGAACAGTGACCATCTCAAAATTTCTAGAATATCGGATATATGTCGGGGCCATATCCGGATATCCATATCCGGATATCTCCAAGACCATATCCGAATATCCATATCCGGATATTTCGCAACAAAAGGTAGTTCTGCATTTTCGCGAAGATATCACTCAAATGTTCATCTTTTAACATTTCTCTACGTCCAAGAATCCATTTTTAGACATATTTAGGTTAGTACACATGCTAGCTTCCTCTACCACTCCACAGTGCTGCTATCAAAGGAGCACGAAAATGGCTCACAAGAGTGGTTCTTTTTCTTCAAAGATCACTCCTTGAAGCTACCAAAACCAAGGAAATGGCTCACACAATGAAACACAAGAACTCAGTCCCCCAACCATCACTAAACAGAGACCAAACACTCAGAAAATGGCACTTTTCTCCCTCACCAAGCTCACACCCAAGTGTTTACCACATTTGGAGGAAGAATCAAAGAGAAAGGATGGATTTTTGTTGAGTTTTCATGAAGAAGAAGAAGGTGGCAGCTTGGAGACTCAAGGTTCAGAAGAGAGGCACGTAGAAATTGATAATAATCAGCCTAGGGTTTAGTGCCACCTCTATTTATACGCGTATTAATCTTAATCACACTATATTATCATTAATAGCTACGCTTATCACTTTAATCCCAAACTTTTGATTCTGGACCTAGCCATTTGATGTGCCTCTGGCAAGTTATGTTTTCCAAGCCAAAAATAATAGGAATTTAATCATAAAAGAGCATGTTTTGTTTATTAATTGCTTTTATTATTTAGTTTTTCTATTTTTTGTTTATTTCTCATTTTTTATATGATTTTTATAGGTTAAAGTATGAAAGAGATTCGAAGATTTGAAAAACAAGGAAGGGAAGACCGCGCGATAGACCAAACAAAGTGCCAGAGTGTCGCGCCACTATTGTATTGAAATTTGAATTTAAATCTGTTTTTAATTTAATTCTTCCGTTATGTAATAAGTTAAATTTAATCCTTCCGATATATGTTTCACCATAGGGGCATTTTCGGGAATTGCGACGCAACCCTAATTGGTGTCTATACAAAGGGATCCTCTACACAGAACCCGGGGGATCTCATTTTCTGCGGAGAAACGCTGACGGTCGCGCTCAAGAACTCTTCCACTGTTCATCTTTTTCATCTTTTTCTTCTTTTGTTTTTATGGTCTTGTTGAATATTGGATTTCCAGCCATGTCAATGGTTGGCTAATTCTCTTTATTGTAGTCAGGGTCACGATCCATATATGAACCCTTGATACAAATGATTGATTTACGGTTTTTCGTTCGTATAATTATCTTTATCATTACTCTGCGCGAAATTTCTATTATCTTTGTTAGAACTGATCATTCTCATAGTTGATGATAGTTTGAGGGTTAGAACCCTAGATAGGAATATTGGGGTTTTGATCTGGAAAGGGGGTAAGATAACGGTTCATATGCATGCTAGGAGTAGATGTGTATTGAATTGCGGATGCCTAAATTATTGAGTTTATTGCTTAATAACATGAGGAATATTGCAAGGAATTGGGGTTCCAATTGGGTTTAAAGGGTTAATCTTGCAAGAAATTGAGGGTTAACTACTAATATTTTCAGATAATAATTTATCCGAGTAATTTTATAAATGATTATTGTAAATCAATCCGGAGTAAAAAGCGGGGATCATTTGGTGAATGAATCCTGGCTACAATTTTTTTCTCATATTTCTTTTACAAATCACTTCTCATTGATATTTTCAATTTTATTCTTCATCACAACAAAATCCCAAAAATAAGTCTTTACTTTTAATTTCACTTAAATCGACATTATTTGTCACAAACAACCCTTTTGAACTCCTCCATTCTTAAAAAGGATAATTATTTGATATTCGATCCCAATCCCAGTGGAGACGAACTTTATTTATTACTTTATTACTTGTGCGATCGGTATACATACCGGTGAGCATCAAGTTTTTGGCGCCGTTGCCGGGGATTGGTTTATCTTATATCATATAATCTTGATTTTTAAGATTGGATTTGTGAATATTTGTGAATATTTTTTTTTTATAATTTATTTATTTTTATTTTTATATTTTATTGTTATTTTTTATTTGAACAGTGCTACTGATCTCTTTTCCGAGTTGTATGCGAGGTACACTCCCTAAATTTCCACTTGATTTAGAGATCACAAGAACATAAAAGAGGAACATAAAACTTGCTCGGAAGAAGCTCGAATTCAACGAGTTAGGAATTCTGTTTGAAGAAGCACAAACAATGGCAGGAAACAATGATGCAGACAATCCACTCATGGATACCATTCTGATGCCATTATTTAACAGGCCCAATTCAAGTATTGTCTATCCTGAAGTTGGCAACAATAATTGGGAGCTCAATGTTAGTATATGGGTGTCCTAGAGACAATCTTTTGATTAAATAAAGGACACTAGATGTAGAACTTTTTGCCGCAAATGAATAAAAGCACTCTTTATCCAGTATCATATTATGTCTCGATATTATTGTTAATATTATATGAACAAACTGGATAAACCCCTTGGAATAGAACAGGTATCTCTTGAGTATCTGTGATGAGATCACGATCATGAGGATTCAAGGATATCGCACGTTTATTCCTAACTTTATGTTCCTAGTCTAGAGACACTGAGATTGGGGATCAGTGATCTCGGGTAAGACTAGCACGACTTATCTACTTGTATATGGATACAAGGTAAAGACCTCATGTGCTACAGATATGGAGATGTCTTAGCTAAAGTCGTGGGTGGACCTATAAGAGTGTAGCTTGCACTGAACAGACCCAAAAAGAGACTCTATGATGAGATCTCACAGATAGTATCATTGGATTAGTCTCTTTATATTTAGGTATGTCTTTCCGTCTGCCTGAAACATAGAGACTCATAGGTATACTGAACAGAGAGATTGTTAAAACCGGAGAAACTGTGTTCGGGAATCTATGCATAGTAAAATCAGTAAATTAAGTAGAAGACATGCTTTTAATGGGAAGATAACCGAGACGAAGGAAAATACATACGGTAACCAAATATGTGTAATAGGATGATCAAGTCATTAATCTGACTAGCTTTGGGGCAACAAAGCATTGCTAGTGCTCTGCGTTGTCATTAATTGTGTTGTGGGCTTGTTGGGCCCAAGCCCATTTATGTCATAGGCTATGTTGGACCTAATGGGTCACACACTAACACCTTGTAATCATGATGAACTAGCTTTAAAAGTATTAGGCCTAATAATGGTTGTTAGCCCAAGAAGTTGTTTTGAAGCCCACCTGAAGGGAAGTGGGCGCATGGATCATGTAATGGGCTTGGATGGTCCAAGACATTAATAATTAATTTAATTAGTTAAATTAATTATCAAACATTTAAATTTTGAATTTTGAATTTGAATTTTGAATTGTGAAATTTGAATTTGGAATTTGGAATTTGTATTTGAAATTTGAAATTTGAAATTTGAAATTGGATTTTGAAATTTGAAATTTTAAATTTGAATTTTAAATTTGAATTTTGAATTTGAGTTTTGAGTTTAAATGTTTCAACATTTGAATTCAAGCGTTTGAATTCGAATTTGAATTGGCTATGAAAAGTTGTTTCATAACAAAAGGATAAGATGAGATCTTGTTGGAACAAATCCTCTGCATCAAGAGAAGTTGGGCATTGTGCCATATTTGGTGAGCATGGGGTTTGTCCATGCCACATGGTTTTGTTATTGTCTTTTATTTGAAGTTGTAATTAAAGTATCAGGATTTTGGTCCAGACTAGGTGTTGTAGTCCTGCGACTTAGATACTCACTTATTATTTATATATGAGGTATTTCAGTTAGTTGTCTTGCAATTTACATACAGGCAGTATTTTATGAAATTGATTAAGTAATCAAGTTGGCTAAGGTTAATGATGTCCTAATTGAATTAAAGAAAAAGTTATTCCGCATTTTAATTAAGCGTGGCTTAATACGATAGTATGTTAACAATCTAGGTTAACACGGGCTGTTACATTTTATGGTATCAGAGCACTTTCTAGGAAAAAGCCTGTATGTATTGCAATAACTTAGGATGTTTCGTTGCGTGTCTACTTTGCGTTCTCTCTGATTGGTGTGTATTATGATAATGCATATGTGACCACATAGCGTGGGCTTGATCAACTCATTCTTTGTGTAATTTGTGCAGAGTCATGGTGCCACCAAGGAGGAACCCTAGTACGAGCGAGGATCAATCGGATCCTATCCTGGCTGCATTAGCTGAGATACAGGCGGCCCGACTAGCCGACCAGGAGGCCACGAGATTGGCAAACCAGGCGATGCTGGACGCTATCAGAGATGCGAACAGGCGAGCCACGGCTGAGGTTCTGGAGGAGAACCGGATGGCCAACATGACTATGATGAGGGTCATGTTGGAGGAGTTGAGGGCTAGTCCTGCTGCTGGCCAGTGTCCTCCACCACCTCCACCGCCGCCACCGCCTCCACCTCCGCCTAGTCAACAGGAGGACACCCAGAGCCAGATGGGTGAGGGCAGTCACTTGACGGGGGCTTTGCAGACCACACCCAGATTCCTGAGTTTCCACCACAGAGGGAGATAGAGTTCTCCATAGACTTATTGCCTGGGGTGGGGCCTATATCGTTGGCACCATACCGGATGTCGCCACCAGAGTTGGCGGAGCTGAAGAAGCATATTGAGGAGCTTTCAGCGAAAGATTTCATACGGCCGAGTGTGTCTCCCTGGGGAGCACCTGTTATTTTTGTGAAAAAGAAAGATGGGACCATGCGGTTGGGCACCGACTACAGACAGTTGAACAAGGTGACAATCAAGAACAAGTATCCTCTTCCACGCATTGATGATTTGCTGGATCAGCTCAGGGGTGCTTGCGTGTATTCCAAGATTGACCTCCGGTCCGGTTACCATCAGATACGGGTAAAGGCGGAGGATGTCCCAAAGACAGCGTTTCGCTCGAGGTACGGGCATTATGAGTACTTGGTGATTCCGTTTGGACTCACAAATGCACCCGCAGTGTTCATGGACTACATGAACAGGATCTTCCAGCCGTACCTGGATCAGTTTGTGATCGTCTTCATTGATGACATCTTAATTTACTCCAAGACGGAGGAGGAGCATGTTGAGCACTTGAAGATTGTTTTGCAAGTGTTGAAAGAGAAAAAGCTATATGCTAAGCCGTCAAAATGTGAGTTTTGGCTCAAGGCGGTGAAATTTCTGGGTCATGTGATTTCCGCTGATGGAGTTGCAGTTGATCCTAACAAGATTGAGGTCGTGATGGACTGGGAGAGGCCCAAGACGGTTACAGAAGTGAGAAGCTTCTTGGGTTTGGCAGGGTACTATAGGAGGTTCATAGAGGGATTCTCTAAGATGGTGCTACCAATGACTCGCCTTACCCAAAAGGAGACTCCATTCGTGTGGACACATGAGTGTGAGGAGTGTTTCCAGGAGTTGAAGGAGAGACTGACTACTGGTCCAGTGTTAGTTCTTCCTGATCCTGCGGAACAGTTTGAGTTATACTGCGATGCCTCTGGTAAAGGACTAGGCTGTGTGTTGATGCAGAAAGGGAAAGTTGTTGCTTACGCTTCAAGAAAGTTGAAACCTCATGAGGAGAACTACCTGACTCACGATTTGGAGTTGGCAGCCATTGTTTTTGCTTTCAAGATTTGGAGGCATTACCTGTTTGGCATGAAGTTTGTTGTATTCAGTGATCACAAGAGCCTGAAGTATCTGTTTGACCAGAAGGAGTTGAACATGAGACAGCGAAGATGGATGGAGTTCTTGAAGGACTACGACTTCGAGTTGAGGTACCATCCTGGCAAGGCCAATGTGGTAGCCGATGCTTTGAGTCGGAAATCCGTGAGCTTATCCAGCTTGATGATGAGCGACTACGAGGTGATCGAAAAGTTCCGAGACTTGAGAGTGAACTCCTTGTTTGGGGGCGCACTGCTCGAAATGGAAACAGCAGAAGTGATTAATGAGCTGATGGAAAAGATTAAAGAGGCACAAGTGCAAAGAGAGTGCCTTGATTATGTGAAGAACCAGGACGGTGTGTCTTGGAACGAGGATGGATTGCTGCTGTTCCAGAAGAGGATTATTATTCCTCGAGGGCCATTGACCGAAGAGGTTATGGCAGAGGCTTATAAGGGCCGGTTTACTATCCACCCTGGTGCCACAAAAATGTACCAGGACTTAAAGAGAAATTTTTGGTGGCCGGGCATGAAGAAGGACATAGCGGTCTACGTGTCCAAATGCCTTATATGTCAGAAGGTAAAGATTGAGCACCAGGAACCGTCTGGAAAACTTCAACCTCTTGAGATTCCACAGTGGAAGTGGGAGAGTATTTCCATGGACTTCGTGGTGGGATTGCCTAAGACTCAGGCTGGTTGTGACTCTATCTGGGTCATTGTGGACAGATTGACCAAGTCTGCCCATTTTCTTCCAGTGAAGGTGAGCTTCACTACAGAGCAGTTGGCCAAGCTATATGTCCGCGAGATTGTGAGGCTTCACGGGGTGCCCGAGAGTATCATCAGTGATAGGGACCCGAAGTTCACATCTCGGTTCTGGGAGCGCTGCAGGAGGCTTGTGGTACGCAGTTGAGATTGAGTACCGCCTATCACCCTCAGACTGACGGTCAGACTGAGCGGACCATCCAGACATTGGAGGACATGTTGAGAGCTTGCACGTTAGAGCAGGGCTCTGCATGGGATAGGTACCTTCCGTTGGTAGAATTCCCGTACAACAACAGTTTTCATGCTAGTCTGGGCATGGCACCCTACGTGGCACTGTATGGTAGAAGGTGTCGGACTCCTACCTGCTGGTCTGAGGTTGGAGATAAAGAGCTATTTGGCTTGGACTTTGTCCAAGATACTACCCAGCAGATCCAGATGATCAGGGAAAAGTTGAAGCAGGCACAGAATCGCCGGAAAAGCTACTACGATGTCAAGCATCGTCCACTGGAGTTCAGTGAGGGTGAGCACGTGTTTGTGAGACTTTCACCTGTCACCGGTGTTGGACGGGCACTCGACGTGAGGAAGTTGAGCCCTCGGTTCATTGGGCCCTACCAGATCCTTGGTAGAGTAGGACCTGTTGCCTATCGACTTGCCTTACCCCAGAACCTAGCCAACATCCACGACGTGTTTCACGTGTCTCAGCTTCGGAGGTACATAGCGGATCCTTCGCACGTGGTGCAGCCGGATGATGTGGAGGTTCGGGAGAACCTAAAGACTCCCGTCGGACCACTTAAGATCCTCGATCGAGGCGAGAAACAGCTTAGAAGCAATATCATTCCGATGGTCAAGGTGCAATGGACTGGACGTAGTCCCGAGGAGTGCACATGGGAGCGAGAGGATGAGCCTCTTCGGCAGTATCCCGACTTTCGAGACTGGTATATTCTGATTTTGAGGACAAAATCCTTAAAAAGGTGGGGTGAATGTAAGAACCCGCACCGCTAATTAAGGTAATTAGTGAATTAATTATGATAATTAGGAAATGATTCCGTAATTGACCTTAATAATTATTATTGGGCTTAAATAATTATAATGAATGAATAAAAATACTGAAAGTTGCTTTTCGGAAGAAAAGCGCAGATACCGGTTCTGCTACACGGTATAAATGCGTACCGGAAAAGTATCCCGGAAAATTATAACGAATGCATGATAATTACTAGAATATTATGCAGGACTTGTAAAACAAGTTTCAAGTCAAAATAATGTAATCTGATGCCAGAACTGATACTGGCTATGGAAAAGCGCGTACCGGAAAGGTGCTCCGAAAAATAAAATAAAAATATGACAAATCTTAGAAAAATGTGTAGGACTAGATTCCAAAGTTTGGGATCAAGATATTTTGCGTTGCTATTAAGGCTAATACTGCGCGATATGGCTTAAATGCCTATTTATGCATTAGATGGCACATGATCCTAGGTCAAAATATTAACCTACGTGCCTCCCTTTTCTGCAAACAACCCAGCCACCTCTTGCCACCTTCTCCTCCTTTGTTGTGAGCCAAGGAGCTTCCTTTCTCCTTGGTTTCTTCTCCAAATACCTTGGGCTTGTGAGATCTTGCTTGGTGAGGGTGAGAGTCAGCCTTGGGACTGCATGGTTGGTCTTTTTCTGAGTGAGAGAGCTGTGTAGGGTGAAGGTGTGAGGCTGAGTTTGTGTTGTGTGGGTGTTGAAGCTTCAAGTAGCTTCCTTGGTGAGGAAAGAACTCACCTTGTTGCTCCATTTTCGTCCTCCCTAAAGTCAGTACCTTGGAGCTGACTTGTGAGCTCCAAGAGCACCATTGTTGGCTGCTTAAAGCTTGGGGTAAGTTCCCTCATCTTTGATCTTAGTTTTGTGGCTTAAAGTTGATGTCTTTGCCATGTTTAATGAGTAAACAAGAAGGTATAATGAGTATGAACCTAAAACAGATTAAAGATGCATGCTTTAACGTGTACATGTGTTAAAAGTTGGATCTTTGGACTGGATATTCACGAAATGCAGAAACTGCATTCTGTCGTGAGATATCCGGATATTTGTCGAACAGATATCCGGATATCAGTATCCGGATATGGTATCCGGATATGTATATCCGGATATGGTATCCGGATATTCATATCCGGATGTGGGATCTGGGTATCCGGATATGGTATATCCGAATATGGCCAGTGAGATATCCGGATATGGCATATCCGGATATGTCCCTTGTGATATCCGGATATCCTGGGTTTTCGCAGAACAGTAGCTGCGCTGTGTGAACAGTAAGCTATTGGGGGTTTGTGGACCCTTGATTAAGGAAGTTGAACTTCTGTAATTAATGAACTAAGTCAGAATCATATGATTAAGGGCTTAGGGCTTTGTTGGAAGCCTTAAGACGTAAAACGTAAAGGAAAGGCGTAGTCTTTAAGTTGTATGCATGTGATGCATAAATATTGATGTATTATTGGTCCATATCAGATTGTGATACTGCTGTGTTTGGACTCTTGGCTTGGATAGCTAGCTTGCAAGGTAAGCTTTCGTGTCCTCGGTTTAGCCATTTTGTGGTTCCACCATGTCCCATGGGGATGTGGTTTATGCATGCTGTGTTACATGCTTTGATGATTTGGAAATGCTATTGAGCTATTATATGCAATGTGCTTTTATGATATGCATGTGGTGTCCACCTATACGGTAAGCCTGAGTATGTAGTACATACAAGATGGTGAGGCTGTGGGTGAGGTGCAAGCGGTGTTCCTTGTACTCATGTGGGTTTAGACGTATTCCTGCATTTCTCTGGCCAGTAGATTTGATAAACACACATGGCATGATTATCTGCAGCATCGCATAGTTTTGGAACTTATATTGTAAATACTGTTTTTGAACTTATATTACACATGTAAGTGAGCTTGGGGTGGAAGATCCTTGAGGACCCCTTGTCTTACTGAGATTTCTTGTTTAGAGATCTCACCCCACGTTTGGGGACGCTTATTTCAGGTTCAGGTAATGTTGAGGGCTCAGGTGGCAGGAGGCCCGAGCTGAGTTAGACTTACCTGTATTTTACTGACATGATGGATGATGATTATTTGACTGTTGCTTATGTTTTCTGTTATGATTACCTTGAGACTGTTGTTAGGCATTGTGCCATATTTGGTGAGCATGGGGTTTGTCCATGCCACATGGTTTTGTTATTGTCTTTTATTTGATGTTGTAATTAAAGTATCAGGATTTTGGTCCAGACTATGTGTTGTAGTCCTGCGACTTAGATACTCACTTATTATTTATATATGAGGTATTTCAGTTGGTTGTCTTGCAATTTACATACAGGCAGTATTTTATGAAATTGATTAAGTAATCAAGTTGGCTAAGGTTAATGACGTCATAATTGAATTAAAGAAAAAGTTATTCCGCATTTTAATTAAGCGTGGCTTAATACGATAGTATGTTAACAATCCGGGTTAACACGGGCTGTTACATTTTATGGTATCAGAGCACTTTCTAGGAAAAAGCCTGTATGTATTGCAATAACTTAGGATGTTTCGTTGCGTGTCTACTTTGCGTTCTCTCTGATTGGTGTGTATTATGATAATGCATATGTGACCACATGGCGTGGGCTTGATCAACTCATTCTTTGTGTAACTTGTGCAGAGTCATGGTGCCACCAAGGAGGAACCGTAGTACGAGCGAGGATCAATCAGATCCTATCCTGGCTGCATTAGCTGAGATGCAGGCGGCCCGACTAGCCGACCAGGAGGCCACGAGATTGGCAAACCAGGCGATGCTGGACGCTATCAGAGATGCGAACAAGCGAGCCACGGCTGAGGTTCTGGAGGAGAACCGGATGGCCAACATGACTATGATGAGGGTCATGTTGGAGGAGTTGAGGGCTGGTCCTGCTGCTGGCCAGTGTCCTCCACCACCTCCACCGCCGCCACCGCCTCCACCTCCGCCTAGTCAACAGGAGGACACCCAGAGCCAGATGGGTGAGGGCAGTCACTTGACGGGGGCTTTGCAGACCATACCCGTATTTGCTGAGGATCGTGACGAGATCAATCGCCGGCTGAATGCTTTCCGCAAGCATAAGCCACCTTCTTTTGACGGATCTTATGATCTCATTGCTGCTGCCAGATGGTTACAGGCGTTGGACAAGATCTTCCGGATCATGCAGTGTACCGATCCGCAGAAGCTGATGTTTACCACTTACATGCTGGAGGGCGAGGCCCATGAGTGGTGGACCAACATTTCTCACGTCTATGAGATGCAGGGCCGTGTGATGACGTGGCCGTTCTTCGAGGAGTGTTTTCTGGGTCAGTATTTCCCGTATGATGCACAGGAGAGGAAGCAAGGGGAGTTTGACCGTTTGGTTCAGGGCTCATTGTCAGTTGACGAGTACCTGGCCAAGTTTAATGAGCTGGTGAAGTTTTCACACTTCAGGATGGCGAGGCCTACTCCTACATTCTTGGCTGCTAAGTTCCGCAGGGGACTTAGTGAGGATATTGCTGGTTACTTAGCTGGGTCTGCTTCCAGAGATTTTGGGACACTGGTCCAACAGTGTCGTGATATTGAGGACTTTCACAGCACGAGTAAGGCCAAGAAGGCCAAGATTGAGGTGCCACAGGGTACTGGTGGTTCCGCTCCCTGGAGGGACAGGAAGTTTGCAAACAAGGGCAAGGGCAAACAGTTGGCGGCTAAGCAAGCGCCAAACCAGTTTAAAAAGACTTTCACTCAGGGAAACACAGCGAGACCTCCTGCTCCCAGATGCTCGGGATGCGGGAAGTCACATTTTGGGCCGTGTTCTACCGGACAGCTGATATGCTTCCAGTGTGGCAAGGAGGGCCACAACTCCAGAGATTGCCCGACGGCGAGTGTTGCTGCAGTGCAGGCTGTGCCATTGCAGATGGTTCCTACTGGGGCACCAGCCGTGCCACATACTACGGGGCGAGTGTACACACTTGATCGTCAGCAGTCGGACAGAGCTCCGAACCTGGTCAGAGGTACTGTTACCATTGGGGGTTCAGCTGTTGATGTGCTTTTTGATTCCGGGGCAACGCACTCTTTTGTTGCTACCCCTATTGCTGTGGGGCTTGAGTTGCCCAGTGATGTGCTTTCTCCACCGATGCGGGTGACCACCGCCACCGGAGAAAAATGTTTGACCTCCACTGTTCATCGCGATGTAGCATTTCAGTGGGATGGCCGTGACTTCTCGGTAGATCTGATAGGATTGCCGATGGCCAACCTGGAGATTATTCTGGGCATGGACTGGTTGTCCAGAAACTGTGCATTGATTGATTGCTGTGCCAAGAGAGTGGTGATGTCTCCGGGTGGGTCCACAGCCAGTTCCTCACCGTTCATTTCAGTCCTGCAGGCGAGGAGGGCCTTGAGAGCAGGGGCATTTGGCTATGTCATGTTGGGAGGTTTGGTGAGTGGGACACAGGAGGATCTCACTGGCATTCCTGTGGTGAGGGAATTCCTCGAGGTGTTTCCTGAGGAGATTCCTGAGTTTCCACCACAGAGGGAGATAGAGTTCTCCATAGACTTATTGCCTGGGGTGGGGCCTATATCGTTGGCACCATACCGGATGTCGCCACCAGTGTTGGCGGAGCTGAAGAAGCATATTGAGGAGCTTTCAGCGAAAGATTTCATATGGCCGAGTGTGTCTCCCTGGGGAGCACCGGTCATTTTTGTGAAAAAGAAAGATGGGACCATGCGGTTGTGCACCGACTACAGACAGTTGAACAAGGTGACAATCAAGAACAAGTATCCTCTTCCACGCATTGATGATTTGCTGGATCAGCTCAGGGGTGCTTGCGTGTATTCCAAGATTGACCTCCGGTCCGGTTACCATCAGATACAGGTAAAGCCGGAGGATGTCCCAAAGACAGCGTTTCGCTCGAGGTACGAGCATTATGAGTACTTGGTGATTCCGTTTGGACTCACAAATGCACCAGCAATGTTCATGGACTTCATGAACAGGATCTTCCAGCCGTACCTGGATCAGTTTGTGATCGTCTTCATGGATGACATCTTAATTTACTCCAAGACGGAGGAGGAGCATGCTGAGCACTTGAAGATTGTTTTGCAAGTGTTGAAAGAGAAAAAGCTATATGCTAAGCCGTCAAAATGTGAGTTTTGGCTCAAGGCGGTGAAATTTCTGGGTCATGTGATTTCCGCTGATGGAGTTGCAGTTGATCCTAACAAGATTGAGGCCGTGATGGACTGGGAGAGGCCCAAGACGGTTACAGAAGTGAGAAGCTTCTTGGGTTTGGCAGGGTACTATAGGAGGTTCATAGAGGGATTCTCTAAGATGGTGCTACCAATGACTCGCCTTACCCGAAAGGAGACTCCATTCGTGTGGACACATGAGTGTGAGGAGTGTTTCCAGGAGTTGAAGGAGAGACTGACTACTGCTCCAGTGTTAGTTCTTCCTGATCCTGCGGAACAATTTGAGTTATACTGCGATTCCTCTGGTAAAGGACTAGGCTGTGTGTTGATGCAGAAAGGGAAAGCTGTTGCTTACGCTTAAAGACAGTTGAAACCTCATGAGGAGAACTACCCGACTCACGATTTGGAGTTGGCAGCCATTGTTTTTGCTTTCAAGATTTGGAGGCATTACCTGTTTGGCATGAAGTTTGCTGTATTCAGTGATCACAAGAGCCTGAAGTATCTGTTTGACCAGAAGGAGTTGAACATGAGACAGCGAAGATGGATGGAGTTCTTGAAGGACTACGACTTCGAGTTGAGGTACCATCCTGGCAAGGCCAATGTGGTAGCCGATGCTTTGAGTCGGAAATCCGTGAGCTTATCCAGCTTGATGATGAGCGACTACGAGGTGATCGAAAAGTTCCGAGACTTGAGAGTGAACTCCTTGTTTGGGGGCGCACTGCTCGAAATGGAAACAGCAGAAGTGATTAATGAGCTGATGGAAAAGATTAAAGAGGCGCAAGTGCAAAGAGAGTGCCTTGATTATGTGAAGAACCAGGACGGTGTGTCTTGGAACGAGGATGGATTGCTGCTGTTCCAGAAGAGGATTGTTATTCCTCGAGGGCCATTGACCGAAGAGGTTATGGCAGAGGCTCATAAATGAAGATTGAGCACTTAAAGATAAATTTTTGGTGGCCGGGCATGAAGAAGGACATAGCGGTCTACGTGTCCAAATGCCTTATATGTCATAAAGTAAAGATTGAGCACCAGAAACCGTCTGGAAAACTTCAACCTCTCGAGATTCCACAGTGGAAGTGGGAGAGTATTTCCATGGACTTCGTGGTGGGATTGCCTAAGACTCAGGCTGGTTGTGACTCTATCTGGGTCATTGTGGACAGATTGACCAAGTCTGCCCATTTTCTTCCAGTGAAGGTGAGCTTCACTACAGAGCAGTTGGCCAAGCTATATGTCCGCGAGATTGTGAGGCTTCACGGGGTGCCCGAGAGTATCATCAGTGATAGGGATCCGAAGTTCACATCTCGGTTCTGGGAGGCGCTGCAGGAGGCTTTTGGTACGCAGTTGAGATTGAGTACCGCCTATCACCCTCAGACTGACGGTCAGACTGAGCGGACCATCCAGACATTGGAGGACATGTTGAGAGCTTGCACGTTGGAGCAGGGCTCTGCATGGGATAGGTACCTTCCGTTGGTAGAATTCTCGTACAACAACAGTTTTCATGCTAGTCTGGGCATGGCACCCTACGAGGCACTGTATGGTAGAAGGTGTCGGACTTCTACCTGCTGGTCTGAGGTTGGAGATAAAGAGCTATTTGGCTTGGACTTTGTCCAAGATACTACCCAGCAGATCCAGATGATCGGGGAAAAGTTGAAGCAGGCACAGAATCGCCAGAAAAGCTACTACGATGTCAAGCATCGTCCACTGGAGTTCAGTGAGGGTGAGCACGTGTATGTGAGACTTTCACCTGTCACCGGTGTTGGACGGGCACTCGGCGTGAGGAAGTTGAGCCCTCGGTTCATTGGGCCCTACCAGATCCTTGGTAGAGTAGGACATGTTGCCTATCGACTTGCCTTACCCCCGAACCTAGCCAACATCCACGACGTCTTTCACGTGTCTCAGCTTCGGAGGTACATACCGGATCCTTCGCACGTGGTGCAGCCGGATGATGTGGAGGTTCGGGAGAACCTAAAGACTCCCGTCGGACCACTTAAGATCCTCGATCGAGGCGAGAAACAGCTTAGAAGCAAGATCATTCCGATGGTCAAGGTGCAGTGGACTGGACGTAGTCCCGAGGAGTGCACATGGGAGCGAGAGGATGAGCTTCTTCGGCAGTATCCCGACTTTCGAGACATGTATATTCTGATTTTGAGGACAAAATCCTTAAAAAGGTGGGGTGAATGTAAGAACCTGCACCGCTAATTAAGGTAATTAGTGAATTAATTATGATAATTAGGAAATGATTCCATAATTGACCTTAATAATTATTATTGGGCTTAAATAATTATAATGAATGAATAAAAATACTGAAAGTCGCTTTTCGGAAGAAAAGCGCACATACCGGTTCTGCTACTCGGTATAAATGCGTACCGGAAAAGTATCCCGGAAAATTATAACGAATGCATGATAATTACTAGAATATTATGTAGGACTTGTAAAACAAGTTTTAAGTCAAAATAATGTTATCTGATGCCAGAACTGATACTGGCTATGGAAAAGCGCGTACCGAAAAGGTGCTCCGAAAAATAAAATAAAAATATGACAAATCTTAGAAAAATGTGTAGGACTAGATTCCAAAGTTTGGGATCAAGATATTTTGCGTTGCTATTAAGGCTAATACTGCGCGATTTGGCTTAAATGCCTATTTATGCATTAGATGGCATATGATCCTAGGTCAAAATATTAACCTACGTGCCTCCCTTTTCTGCAAACAACCCAGCCACCTCTTGCCACCTTCTCCTCCTTTGTTGTGAGCCAAGGAGCTTCCTTTCTCCTTGGTTTCTTCTCCAAATACCTTGGGCTTGTGAGAGCTTGCTTGGTGAGGGTGAGAGTCAGCCTTGGGACTGCATGGTTGGTCTTTTTCTGAGTGAGAGAGCTGTGTAGGGTGAAGGTGTGAGGCTGAATTTGTGTTGTGTGGGTGTTGAAGCTTCAAGTAGCTTCCTTGGTGAGGAAAGAACTCACCTTGTTGCTCCATTTTCGTCCTCCCTAAAGTCAGTACCTTGGAGCTGACTTGTGAGCTCCAAGAGCACCATTGTTGGCTGCTTAAAGCTTGGGGTAAGTTCCCTCATCTTTGATCTTAGTTTTGTGGCTTAAAGTTGATGTCTTTGCCATGTTTAATGAGTAAACAAGAAGGTATAATGAGTATGAGCCTAAAACAGATTAAAGATGCATGCTTTAACGTAATTAAGTGTTAAAAGTTGGATCTTTGGACTGGATATTCACGAAATGCAGAAACTGCATTCTGTCGTGAGATATCCGGATATTTGTCGAACAGATATCCGGATATCAGTATCCGGATATGGTATCCGGATATGTATATCCGGATATGGTATCCGGATATTCATATCTGGATGTGGGATCTGGGTATCCGGATATGGTATATCCGGATATGGCCAGTGGGATATCCGGATATGGCATATCCGGATATGTCCCTTGTGATATCCGGATATCCTGGGTTTTCGCAGAACAGTAGCTGTGCTGTGTGAACAGTAAGCTATTGGGGGTTTGTGGACCCTTGATTAAGGAAGTTGAACTTCTGTAATTAATGAACTAAGTCAGAATCATATGATTAAGGGCTTAGGGCTTTGTTGGAAGCCTTAAGACGTAAAACGTAAAGGAAAGACGTAGTCTTTAAGTTGTATGCATGTGATGCATAAATATTGATGTATTATTGGTCCATATCAGATTGTGATACTGCTGTGTTTGGACGTAAGAGAGGTTGGACTCTTGGCTTGGATAGCTAGCTTGCAAGGTAAGCTTTCGTGTCCTCGGTTTAGCCATTTTTTGGTTCCACCATGTCCCATGGGGATGTGGTTTATGCATGCCGTGTTACATGCTTTGATGATTTGGAAATGCTATTGAGCTATTATATGCAATGTGCTTTTATGATATGCATGTGGTGTCCACCTATACGGTAAGCCTGAGTATGTAGTACATACAAGATGGTGAGGCTGTGGGTGAGGTGCAAGCGGTGTTCCTTGTACTCATGTGGGTTTAGACGTATTCCTGCATTTCTCTGGCCAGTAGATTTGATAAACACACATGGCATGATTATCTGCAGCATCGCATAGTTTTGGAACTTATATTGTAAATACTGTTTTTGAACTTATATTACACATGTAAGTGAGCTTGGGGTGGAAGATCCTTGAGGACCCCTTGTCTTACTGAGATTTCTTGTTTAGAGATCTCACCCCACGTTTGGGGACGCTTATTTCAGGTTCAGGTAATGTTGAGGGCTCAGGTGGCAGGAGGCCCGAGCTGAGTTAGACTTACCTGTATTTTGCTGACATGATGGATGATGATTATTTGACTGTTGCTTATGTTTTTTGTTATGATTACCTTGAGACTGTTGTTGGGCATTGTGCAATATTTGGTGAGCATGGGGTTTGTCCATGCCACATGGTTTTGTTATTGTCTTTTATTTGAAGTTGTAATTAAAGTATCAGGATTTTGGTCCAGACTATGTGTTGTAGTCCTGCGACTTAGATACTCACTTATTATTTATATATGAGGTATTTCAGTTAGTTGTCTTGCAATTTACATACAGGCAGTATTTTATGAAATTGATTAAGTAATCAAGTTGGCTAAGGTTAATGACGTCATAATTGAATTAAAGAAAAAGTTATTCCGCATTTTAATTAAACGTGGCTTAATACGATAGTATGTTAACAATCCGGGTTAACACGGGCTGTTACATTTTGGAGTTTCTTTAATTATACGTAATTAGAGAATTAGGCTAGTGACGTATAGATGACAATCAGCCGTTGCTTGAGAAGCAAGATGGACAAATGCGCGAGCACCATGACTGTCTCAAATAAATTGTTTATTTGCATGTATGCTTAGAACTTCTAGTATGCATGAATTGGACAAACCGCGTTTGTATGTTTATTATGTTCGTCCAATTGCGACTAGTGTAAACCGATAGATGTTTGACATAGGTTACGCCTAGCATGATAACTTACAACATGCGTTTGATGAGACCTAATAAACCCTGAATAAAAGGAACCCTTAAAAGGAATAAATTATTAAGCGTATGATTACCTCCCACCACCAATACTACTCAAACCTCTTCTACATAGTGATGCTTCACAACTCAGTTGGGACCCACTATTTCGTTGAGCTAGAGTAATGTTAGAAGCGTGAGACACTTGGGGTGCTGGTTAATGCTTAACCGAGACATAAATTGCAGGCTCAGCCGGGCTTATGTGCTTAGGGTAATGGTGCTGGGTTGGTTGCATGAGATGCACCACTAAGTGACAAAGAGTTGTCAACCTAATGTTAAAAGAGGGTATGAGATTGTAACAGCCCGTTACGTACCGGTGTTGTTAACATTACTTATGATATTAAGCGCAGTTACAATCACAGTAATTGGGTTAATTAAATTGCGGGCAAACTTTTTCCTTTTATCACGTTCCTTTTTATAACAATATCCGTTTCCGTAATTAATTAAAACAACACTATAATTGTAAATGCAATACGCGGAAGCATCTAGCAAAACAACAACACTAAACTTTTCTTTTATTCAACTCATTTTAAACCCATCAACTCATTCTCATTTCTTATCATTTTCTAGCCCTTTACGTAAGCTACGCGTGGTTTCAAACCACGTATCATTTGGAGTTCTACCCAACAAGTTATGCCCCTTTCTTTAAGACAAGAAAAACCTGAATTTTCAAAAATTGCACTGTGGTAATCGATTACCAGTGGGTGGTAATCGATTACCACCTGTCAAAAATGAGGCAGTAGCCAAATTTTGACCTCCTCTGTTCTGGTAATCGATTACCAACCTTGGGTAATCGATTACCTCACATGGTAATCGATTACCAAGCCTCAGTAATCGATTACCAGTGAAGACAGTAGCTGATTTTTCGTCCCCTGTTGCATGGTAATCGATTACCATGCTTGGGTAATCGATTACTATGCAGCAAAATGACAGATTACAGCATTTTAAGCCCCAAAAAGGGTTGTGTAATCCATCCCTAACCCCTTGATACTCCACACAACACTTAAACATACTCTAATCTAGGCACTAGGCCCCTCAAACATGCATTTCCATTCATTAAAGCATCATTTACATAGTCTTTAATATAATGGCCAATTTACATCAAATATGGTCCATTTTACAACATATTCATCAAGACTTCAATTACAATGAATGTGGCAATGGACAAGTCCCATGCTCACTCAAATATACAATATATTCTCATGTCCTACATATACATCATATTGAAGGATCTAACATGTGTTCATGAGCTTACTAAGCATGGCATTTTCAACATGCATAGATTCATGACCTAAGTCTAAAGCATACATCATATGCAAAATGTGTCCCTATCCAATGCTCATCCCATGGTGCCTCCAACATGCACCCCATGCTCCACTTCCAGGCTCAACCTGACCTGAAATGATGCCCCACAACACGGGGTGAGATATATAAATATATCTCAGTAAACCAAGGGCCCTGGAGGTTTCTCCACCCCATGGCTCACTCAATGTGCAAATACAACATCATATAATATGCATGTAATACAATATCACCCATCAACTGGAGACAACCCGAGAACATCCACTCATGGATTCATGTTCAAGGACTCCATCATATAACTCCCGAGACAGTCCTGGCGCCTCTCCCATGGTTGAGCAGACTCCATGGCAATACCCAACCGGAACTCCTCATGAGCCCTATCCGGCGGACGTCCCCGTTTGGATCATCCTGGCGCCGCTCCCAGAGTCGACTCCACGGCAAAACCCGACTGGCATTCTCACAAGGACGAACCCAGCGGATGTCCAAACTCCACACACGTCAACTGGCCAGTGACCAAACAATTTTCACATAAATCAAGCAATATGCATACAAGCACACAATCACACAATGTCATAACCACATAATCCAACCACAACCTTCCACTAGGTGTGGTGGAGCACACAAGGGCTAAACCCCAGTTCCAAAGGTTACCTCAATACCGAGCCCATGCTCCAAACGTAAGCTCCAAGCTTACCCGCTTCCAAAGCGTCCAAGAGAGGCAACCTAGATAATCCACAACATGATTATCAAATCATTTACAATTCAATCATTTATCTCAAATACTCATTCATTTAACTTTAATCTCTTTTATAACTCAAATTACCACATACATCATGAATCACACATTCTTTCTTCTCATTCCACTATACCACACTATACCATTATCCAATTAAACATCATATTTATATCATTTTCCATCAAATTCACAACCTTTACATCATTTTTCCTCCAAACCACCCTATGGTTCGAATTCCTCAAAGATTGGTTCTACAAGGTTTTCAATTCATTTTAATACTCATACTAATCATGTAATCTCATTATCAACCTATACCAATGGTCCATTATTCAAATATTCAATTTCACCACATACCACTTTTCATGGAATTTCCACAATTTTTCCTAAGTTAAAAACCCAACTTTTTCACCAAAATTTATCATAGCATTTTTAGCTTTCATGCATCATTCTAAGGCATTTTCATCTAATAGCATTTTTCCATTTGAGCTCTCTATCATCACACATCTAGAATCAAAGGTTTGAACATAAATTTCTAGATCTATGAAATCAACCATCAAAAGACCACAAATATACTTACAATGTGTTGTATGATCACCACCAAGGCTTCACTAAACCATTTGAAGATCAAAACTCCAAGAAATCTCCAAAAACTCTAATGGGTCGAATCTGTCCTTGCCCAAAACGCAGCAATGGGGATGGTTTCATGGCTTGTAAGTGTTACCAATGGATTTAGAAGGTTGTTTACAATAGATTTCAACACCAAAATCAAAGGATTTGGTGAAGAAATGAAGAATTGGTGAAGAGGAAGAGAAATGGCCATGTTCTTTGTAAATGGGAGGGGTTCACGGGTGAGGAAGAAGAAGAGGAGGAGAGAGGGCGTGAGGGTGAGGGGAAAAGTGAGGGAACTTAAGTGGGTTTTGATCCCACGGGTCCCACACGCGATCTAACTTTAGTCCCGATAAAAATTCTGATCATATATTCTTAATCTACATATTTTTCCAGTCCATGTCATATTTTTCTTTCCTCCAAATATTGGTAAAAATTTCACACTTATCGGTACACTCATAACACAGTATTTAACACTTAAAAATCACTATACATCAATTTTTCCCAAATTTGCCTATTCATTCCATTTTCCGTCCTGATTCCATTTTCAGCCTTATTTTTGTCATATTAAATCTCTAACTCCATTTTTCATGCCTCGGTTTACGTTCTTTGACAAATTACCATTTTGCCCTTTTGCCCTTTTTGGCCATAATTTCTCTGATTTTCACTAATCCTTCCCTCTTAAACCCATATTTTATCACATAATTTCACATTTAATTTTCCGAGGTGTTATATTCACCCCACCTTTTAGGAATTTTGTCCGCAAAATCAACTATGCACATATGCTAACTCGGGATACAGCCAGAGAATCTCAGTCCCCCGTACCCAAGAAGCTCCATCAGTGCGCGGACACCAAAATAATTGTTTGTATTTTTATCTTTTGGCTTTTCAGCCACATTTCACAATAGTCTTGCCTTTCAAAGGCCCAATGGGAGACCTCAAGTCCTTCCCAATCTCAATCTCAACCGGTGACACCACATGTGAACAACCGGAGCGCACCACACAGTTGTGCTCTATCAATGCTTTACCAAGCCACTTTCTTTCAATTTCTTTTCACTTTCTTTTCACAAGTCAGGCTACCAAGCACATATAGCTCATATTTTCACTTGGCAGGTTTTCCTACCAAATTAACATATCAACCTATATACCCTTAGGGTTATGCTACATCCTATTCAATCTGTGCCACACAGGCAACTCTTACTTATTGGCACAATACAGCCACAATTTTCCTTCTTTGAATTCTATCTCCACGGAGTATTAACTCTTGTCATCAATCTCTTTCACATTTCTTATTCCACATCAAACACTATTATGGAATCTCACAGCCTCTCAGTGCAACTCACCGAGTACTCATCCAGTTCACGCTCACTATACCTTTATTTTCTGAGGGACGAATCCCCATTTTTGGCACCTAGCCACAACTCGTATATCCACATTTTTCTTTGCTCATGTCCTCAACCTACAACGTACAGTTTCACCTCAGCACTTTATCTTTACCAAGCACTATCTCTGTGCTAAACTTTTGAATCCAACTTTACAGGTTTACCAACTCTCGCCAAAACACAGCGGCGAATCACTTCCTCAAGACATTTTACTAGTACATAATGGACCACGCATTACAATTCTTACCTTACATCGGTCCTTTCAAAGCTTTCAACCATGAATCCACTCCTGAATTTATACACTAAATCATAATTACCTTTTCAATTAATCATCTCCAAACTTGACACACAGTTCATCACTGATTTCTCCCATTTAAGGCAACATGCCCAAGATTTCCATTAACAATTTTCTTTAATCACCATTACATACTCATGTTACCAATTTCACATGTATTTCGTTCTATACACATCACTTTCATCATCATTTCACTCAATACATCTCACCTTCATTATCATTTCATTCAGTATATCTCACCTTCCTTATCATTTCGTTCAACCAGTATGTATCACTCCAAGGTCACACATCATCTTTTTCTCATATCTGTCCCATCACATAGGGATTTTCAAAGCTTATTTATCACGTCACAAGACTAAATCCATCACTATCATTACTTTCATCACTTCATATCAATTGTTACACAAGTCTCTTAGACTATTTAAGTACTATTAGCACACTCAATCATATCTCTTGATACCTAGTCAATAACAACATCCACATTGTGTATTTTCAACACACCTCTCACAATAATTTTTGCATCTATACTGCTCCATCAGTAACTCTACCACCAGGGTAGGGATATCAACCTTTCATTTTACCAAATACATTTCTATTTAACAACTAGCATCACACCTTCTTACTTGAATAAATCACAATTAATCCCTTATTAACATCCTTGGCCATTCAGGCCACCAACTTAACTTAACATCTCACCATCACAAGCCTTTACATGAAACTTTGACTCAATCCATCATCAATAATCAATTTTCCATTCCCTTCACATAGGGTGATAATCCAATAATTCATTTCACAATTTCTGAGAAACCATAATTCCATACTACCACACTTGGTATACACTCATGCACATCTCCGAGTGCTCAATTTCATAATCCAAACTGCCATCTCATGGCACTGCACATTTTTCATCATATTTGGCATATTACTGTTCACTTATTTTTTCCAAAAGTTCACCTCTTGCGTTCCTCACAAGATACAATCCTCTAATGCAATGGGTAAGAACATCCCAGGTTTAACCCCTCGAGCTCTTGCTGTCCTAAGGGCCCCAGGTGCAATGCCCCACCAATCAGAGAATCTGTCCTTATAATTCACGCAAGAAGAGGTAACATGCCATCGGCTGTACTAACAGTCCCACTAACACAAGGTTCTACCTCACACTACTTGACTTATACCAATTAATAATAATAATCTCCGGGAACATAATCCATACGGAGATAGCAACATAATCCAGGCATATAAGCCACACAAAGATAAACACATTCACCTCAAATCCGTATATAACGGCAAACAGATTCTTTTATAGATACATAATGGTATACTAGTTTTATCTTACCCTTGCACCATTCACTATAACTTTCTAATATGGTTCTTTTCTCAACAATATACTCATTTAACTTGACTAATCATTTGTCTTAGTCCATAACACAATCATCCTCACATGATTCCATCATCTTTCTCGTATTTTGACACCAAATTTTCATTTCATAACAGTACCCATGTTCGGTACCGTCTTAATCCATTGCCCATCATGACTTATAGCAGCCATGCTCAACACTTTAGAAGATCCACTTCATTAAACTGAATTCACTTTTTTACTCAATATTTCACTATGACACCAAGAGTGTCCTCATTTAACAGTCCATGCATTCTGCGCATCGGGACCACCAGATAAATTCTGATTTCGAGCAGCGCTCGCCTGGGACTTCCAAGAGCAACAACTCTTAGGATTCAATCCACAAAGGGAAACCCAGGACAATATTAATCGTCACATTATTAACAACATGTGTGCCATGGTATAACTTGCACACCGGGACTCCATCATGAGTCCCATACCACATTGAGCATCCAATGACACTCCAAAGAGACAATCTCTTCATATTTCCCATCATAGGGAATTTCACTTACATCATTGTTCCTTTACCACAATAATTTTTTTTTTTTTTTTTTTTTTTTTTTTTGTTCATTACACACACATATACTTTTAGGCACCCCGGCCTTCAAAACATATAGATATACACATTTATATATATTGGCGTTTAGCCATCACAGGATTACTATCCACTTATACTTAGACCACATCATCAACATTTCAATGCTCCCTCACATTATGTAAGCATATTAGCATGATTAATACTCCACACTCATTTATATTTTTATCACCTCACATTTGTCAAGTCCAACCATCCTTAACTTATGGATTCTCATACTTTCAATCAAATTCACCAAATGCCACACATGGCAATTTTCCTCAACTTCTTATATTTTACGTTTTATTCATATGATATCCTCACTTATATCCAGCCAACATTAACTCATCATGGACTTACGTCCCAATTTCAACACCGAATTATCCTACACGTCATTTCCATAGTCCTTTTATGTTACTCACAATCCTCAATCAAAAATTCAAATTCAATTTACTTCTACATTCAAGCATATTAAGTCATCCAAGTACATGCCCTCATCAAGGGTCTTATAACCTTATACTTTACCCTAAGGTATCCAGCATTACACAGTCACTCATTTTCAAGTTTTTTCACAAATTCATCGGGGTTTCAATTCCCCTACCATATCAAGGTCATATCACTAATTCCACAACTACTCGATTGTTCTAACTCCCATACATTTAGGAACGACTACCAACATCACCATACCAATATCAACTCAATTCAATCATTTACATATACTAACACACCTTCCTTTATTTCTATTCATTACAATACATGTTTACATTTCACATTTTCTTCAGTTACCACCAATTTCACTAAGTTACAACAATCCAATAGCACCATACATTTTTATTGCATAAATCATCATTATACAATCATACTACCACATTATGCAACAATTCACAACACCATTAACTCACTAAGTCCTCGATTACAGTATCACAATTTATCCTCACTAAGTCCTCAATTATACCAAATTCACTTACTAACATATCCATCCGTGGGGTAGTCAACACTGCACCCACCACCTTAACCTAAAGACTGGCATTGGTGCTCCAGGGTTGTCACGAAGGTATCTTATCCTGACCACACATTGAACACAAAGGAATGGGTTGATCAGGCCCAAACTAAGGAATCACATGTGCAGCAGTCAATAAGAGTCTACGTACAACTATACAGCACTCACCTCAATTACACACTCATCAGAGTTCCCTAAAGAAACTGCTCTGATACCATAAAATGTAACAGCCCGTTACGTACCGGTGTTGTTAACATTACTTATGATATTAAGCGCAGTTACAATCACAGTAATTGGTTAATTAAATTACGGGCAAACTTTTTCCTTTTATCATATTCCTTTTTATAACAATATCCGTTTCCGTAATCAATTAAAACAACACCATAATTGTAAATGCAATACGCGGAAGCAAACAGTCTACTAACATCACTAATCATTCTTTTTATTCAACTCATTTAAACTCATCAACTTATTTTCATTTCTTATCATTTTCTAGCCTTTTACGTAAGCTACGCGTGGTTTCAAACCACGTATCATTTGGAGTTCTACCCAACAAGTTATGCCCCTTTCTTTAAGACAAGAAAAACCTGAATTTTCAAAAATTGCACTGTGGTAATCGATTACCAGTGGGTGGTAATCGATTACCACCTGTCAAAATGAGGCAGTAGCCAAATTTTGACCTCCTCTGTTCTGGTAATCGATTACCAACCTTG
>JAVKPL010009550.1:0-38021 GCA_032173675.1 Gastrolobium villosum
TCAATTAGAATTTTAAAGGATTGTCAAAAAGTCATGATGTATTTGATTATGATTTTAAAATATTGTTTTAAAGTCAATCCAAATCTGATGGTATTTAATCATAATTTTTTTTTTTAGATAATTTAATCAAAATTTTAAACCAAGAAAAATGGTATTCAAAAATATGATTTTTAAATGGATTTTCTATTAGTGTAGATTTTGTGAGACATTTTAGTGAGGAGTATACGTAGCATGTCTCTCTCACAATGTCACCCTAACTCCTGGGATTTCTCTATTGCAGTGTCTCATAATCTACCCTAGCTTTTTTCTCAAAGCCATGGTATGTTCTTTATTGACTCATATATTTTCTCTGGTTTTGGTATTCCTCCTTATGCTATTCTTCTTCGTGTTTAATTGATGATTCATGGTTGTGCTTGTCGTCTCTAATGATGAGTTCCATTTTATTTCTTTTGCATTCACAAGGACCTAAACTCAAGATATTGCTTAAGCGGAATCAAGCATGTATTACTTGAACCAAATCCTTTTGATGTGATCACCTTAACTCTGATACGATCATATGCAAATATTTTTAAAAGTTTAATCTTTTAAGCAGTGTTGTAAAACCCGACTCTACCCGGAACCTGACGAACTGGTCATCGAACAGGTTCGGGTCAAGCATTAGACCGGTCATGCACCAGACCTGGTCAAACTCGGTGACCTGGTGACGAGGTCGGGTCATGCATTTTTACAAAAAAACAAAAACAAAAACAAAAACCAAAATTGTTTCATCTTGTCAGAAAAAATTTAGAACTCATTTTTGTAATTTTATTTGCTAGTAGTATAGTCTTTTACAATGACATCAAATTTCAACTTCCAATACTTAAGTAATTTGCGGAACAATAAATTAAGAGAATGTGACATGTCATTTCAATATAGATAAATTTGAAAAATATGAGTTCAATGTCATTGAGAGGTTTGTTTATAGGGATTCAGAGTTGCAATTTATATTAATATAGTAATAGCGTGCATTTTCATTCATTTGTACTTCATGAACTTATAAAATTGTGATTGGGTGATTTTTGAGCTTATTTAGTGAACCTTGTTTAACTCTTTTTAGATATGACAATTATAATTAAATTTATATGTTTATATTTATATATATTAATATATATCTGGGTCAACCGGTTCGACCAATAACCTAGTACTCTGACCGGATTAATGTCTGAATCGGGTTTAATAACACTACTTTTAAGAGAAGGGTATCAATATTTTTATATTATAAAATAAAGTTCCAGAGATGGAAGATAAAGTAGAAGACATGAAGATACATATTAACATAATAAGAGCACTTTTGACTTAGTGCGAGGCTCTGAAGCATCTAACACTTCAAAAAATCTGAAGTGTCGTGTCCGACACTTCCCGACACTCTCTGATATTCCGACACTTCCCGACACTCCAACATGTGTTGCAAAGACTCAAAAAAAGGTTCGAAGGTTGCATTATGTTGCATTTTTTTTTTTTGGATTCAACTATTAAATTCATTGTACTATAATTACCATTTTGTTGAGTTTAATGCAAAATTGATGGTATTATAAGATTAGCTTTTTTTTGTTAAATTATCGAATATTAAATATAATATACACTACATAAATTAAAAATATTATTAAATATCTAAATGTGTCGTAACATGTCGAAATATAACATTTTTTAGAATTAACGTGTCAGAGTGTCGTATCGTATCTGTTGTCGGTGCAACATAGGTGCGAGGAACATACAGAAATTAAATAATACACGTTATAACCATAAATAGATGAAAAATATATGAGTTGGATGGTTTATAGCCTAGAATGCACGGACATGGCATTTTTTTAAAAATTTACGTGTCTGACATCAACACGTTCCGACACGCGGTCAATATTTTAGGACACGCGGTCAACGCTCCGACACCTGTTTCCGACACGCAGTTAACGCTCCGACAGGTATCTGACATTTTTTTTATTTTAAGGTCTATATTTTATGTTATTAACTAAAAATGAAAATTAATTTATACGTTAATTTTTTTTTTCCGTTATGGAATTTGAGATAAAAAATTAAAAAGATATTTTTGTTTTATATTTATATTATGGAATTTGAATATTTGATTGATTATATGATTTATTATGGACTGTTTTATGTATTAATATAAATTATATTATATATATTAAAAATATTATTTAATATTAAAATGTGTCATGTTGAAATATGATATTTTTTAAAATTAACACGTTAGCGTATCGTATCATGTTATGTCTCGTTAGGGGTGTTCATCAACCGAACCAAATCGATTCAAACTACGGTAACCAAACCGATTCAAATCGCGGTAACCGAATAAACCGAAAACCGAAAAATCTAAAACCGAAAAAAACCCACAAATTTTAATTGGATTGGATTGATTTTCGGATTGGTAAATGAAAACCAATCCAATCCAAACCGATCCAATATATTAATTTTCCTCTACCTACTTGGGTCTTTCCTTAATCATAGTCCAAAAATTTCAAACCCAAGACCCATTACCCATCAACTAAACCCAAAAAAAAACCTAGTCACATCTTATAAACAAAATTTCATCTATGTAGAGGTTCATATCTCATTTTCCAAAAAAGAAAAACTGTATTATCGTTTACTATGCTTTTGTATTTTAAAAAAATAAAATTACAAAGCCAATATATACAAAAGATGTTATTTGCACAATAATCATGAAACAAATTTTAGGATTTTCAAAAAACCGAAAACCGATCCAATCCAAACCGAAAAAAATTGGATTGGTCGGATCGGATTTGAAGAAAAATACAAACCGAATGGATGATTACATGAGTAGACTGAAGGAATTGGATCAGATGACTTTTGTTTACAAAACTGATCCAATCCAAATCACGAACACCCCTATATCCCCGTTTCGCGTGTCGGCGTTGCAGCAATCATACTATAGATATCCTATTCGAGGACGGCATTTTGGACTTTCAATCCGAAAGTAATTATGATCTGAGTTGTGATACTCACATGCCGTGGACTACGCTTAGCTGAAATATCACGCCTCTGCGGTTGACCCGAGAAATTGTTCTTTTTGTCTTTAATTGCTCGAAGAAACAAGACAAAGAAAATGTAAAATACAATTTCTATGGAGTGTTTGGCATGAGAATTTTTTTTGATGTCTAGGAAAGTTAAGGTGGATTTTCTAGTTGATCATATTTAGTAAGAGGTTTTAAAAAATTTGTCCATCATTCGGATTTGCATAATAATCTCAGTTTCTGTATAAAATTAAAAAAATTTGTCATTTCAGAATACCAAAGTGGTATTCCGTATTATCGTTACCCTATCAAATCAAAAAATATGAAAAAAAAAACAATGGACACAAATATTCTTTTTCCAAAAATATGCCAAAAAGAAAGCCGGAGAGAAAGAGAATCTTTTTTTGTATTTAGCCAATGGTTAGCTTGGTGATTTTATCTCATTTTTCCATTAATATATTACCTTCAACCAAACATAAACTCAAAAAAATTTAAACCAATTTTTTCATTAATATTTCAGCCTACCAAATACTATCATTTTAACTTTTCTACCAAACTTATTTTCCTATCATATTCTTAATAATTATATTTATCTGAAAAGATAAATTTTATTCTCTACCCAACACCCATAATTAGCTTCATCTAATAGGCTCACTACTTAGAGCATCGTGCAAGCACACATGATAACGCAGACTATCATTGACGTATTGTAGTGTTTTTTTTAAAGAAGCATAATATCTCTCTTTCTTTCTTTTTTGGTAAACAGCATAATATCTCTTTATTATAGTGTTTAAGTATCTATATATCAACTTTAACTATTATATTATTTAGTAGGCATCAGCCTTGTTACACCATGAGTTATTTTCAGGTGAGAAATGTAATATTAATTTATTTTAGGCAAAATATCTAATATTTCGATCACCTTATATTTACAAGCAGACATGTTTACATATTAATTTGCCTCGATCACTTTTTTGGTTCGATTTTCTAAAGAGAACCAAAATGTAAACATTGGCAGTTGCGGTCAACTTTGCCCCAAAGAGAAGCTGATAAAAATCAATTCTTTTACATAAATTAATCGACACCTCATAATTTATAATTTCTTGGTAGAAGAAAAAGGAGGACAACAAGCCCATGGATATTCATAGCTAATTTTTCCCAGCCTCTTCTTCTTCATCTGCTTCTTTCTCCTTTTAAAATTTCATTCCTCATATTTGACAACCTTACCACCTTCTTTTTTTATCTTAAATATACATTACCTTCCATATGGATCAACCATTACCAACATCATTGTTTTCATTCTTATTATTAACACTTCATCTATCAATATCAGGTAATTTACAAAATGAATGGTTCATATAATTATTATTATCTCATACACAAAATGATTAATACCATTCATTTGCAGGGGTGATTTCAACAACATTCACTCTAGTTAACCAATGTAACTACACAGTGTGGCCAGCATCAACCGCAACAAGTGGAAATGCAACCATAGTAGCCTCAGGGTTCGTTTTGAAAACGGGTGAGTCTTTCAATTTCACCGCACCCACTTCATGGAGTGGCCGCTTCTGGGGTCGGACTCTTTGCACCACAGACTCAACCACCGGAAACTTCTCCTGTGTCGCTCATGATTGACATGAGAGGACTCCTTCTGAAATTCAGAGTTAAAATGTTCAACTGAGAGATTATATGGTCTAGTAAATTGGTAAAAACCTCGGTATAACAGGCTTCTAGACTTGGATGGTAGGTGTGAGGATCAATTGTACACAATCTTACCTATGCATTTTTGGGAAGAGGCTTGATCGATCCTAGAGGATCGGGAATGTCTAACCGAAGGTTAGTAATTGTATTTTGGTTTAGTAGGATAGTGGAAGTCTATGGAAGAGACACTATAAATGTAACAAATCATTGTGAACTATAATAGAGGCATATAACCAAAGGTGTGGGATATTTGCATAGTGACAAATAAGAGAGTAGGGAATTTATAGTGTGTACTTAAGAGGTTAAACCCTTTATTTATAGGAGAGATTACCAACGGGTGAAGAGTCTTGGTAGAAGTCAGATTGTTGGCGAATATGAGTATAAGGGGTCTCATCGCTTATCCCTTGTGTATAGGATAGAGGGTTCTATCCCTTGTCTCTTATGAACGGTCTTGAACAATACTGTTTCCCATACTCGAACCGGTAACCTTCTGGTCACAAGGAACAATCTTATCTTTTTAGACAAGACTATGCAACATTAACCACTAAGTCACAATTGTGTATGTTTTTACTATTGGTCAAATAAATTTAGATCAGTTAAAAAAATTGAACCAACAAATTGAAACTGATGGTCATAAATTTTATAGAAAAATTAATGTTGCTTCACATTTTATTAATGTTTTCGTGGGTTTACCAATTTTGAGTTTGAAGAACTGTTAAACAGGTACTTTCTTCCCTCTCAAAGGTTACTAATTGCTATAAATTTCTATGATATAACTGTTAAACAGGTACTTTGTTTGTGTAATGAGTGCAAATGGAGACAACCCTGCTCCTATAGGATCAAAGCTGGGAACGAAATGACTCTCGTGGACTAGTGCTAAGTAGCCCTCAAGGTTCAGAGCTGTGGAGATCAGATTTCACATCAGGTACAATTTCCAGTGGTCAAATGAATGATACTGGGAATTTTCTGCTTCAGGACAAAAATTTTGTGACATTATGGGACAGTTTTAGTCATCCTACTGACACATTGGTGCCTACTCAAGTAATGGAGTTAAATGGCAATCTTTCTTCACGGCAAGGAGAGTTCAATTTCTCACGCGGAAGGTTCAAGCTTCATCTACAAGAAGATGGGAATCTTGTGCTCAACCTTATGAATTTGTCTAGTAACTATAGTTACAAGCCTTACTACAACATTGGCGCTGCTGATGCTAAGAATAGTACAAATGTTGGCTTGCTGTTTGGTTAATTATGTGAGCTATTTAATTAATGGCAAATAGTTTGTAATTGCTTTTTAATACTAAATTAATAGCAATGTAAAATGAAAAACTAATTACATATATTCTAATATATAAATAAAAAATTGTCATCCTTAGAACAATTAATTTTATTTTTCCTATCACACTCATTACACAAACAAAATTTATTGCATATATTCTAATACATGGTTATGAAATAATTACAAGAAGACAATGTATTGTCAATACGAAAGGAAAAAAAAAAATCAAAAGTCATATAAAGCAACTTCAATAAAATATTAAATGATTTTTTTTAATCCACCAGCATCGGACTTGTCCTCATAAACAATAATATATGATGCAATTATGAATTTCAAAACAAAGAACAACATCAAATCCGAATGAAACACAGTAAATGACAATTCCCATTTAAGAATTTTTTAATAATATATTAGAATATATGAATATAAAAAGATTTTAAATACAACAAAAAAAAATATGAAGGAAAAATGATAACAAATATCTAAATATGAATTTCACCTTTATTGGAATCTATATCATTGGCTCCCATCAATAACATGAGATACCAAAGAAGGTGAGCATAGAATAAGTCCACCAAAATAAAGAGCACGATGTATACATATCAAATGACTATCAAATGTAAATCATATACATGGGAACTACTAAATGACATGCGTAACCAAAAGAATGTAGCATCATCATATACCAATCTAGCTCAAGTATGGCCAATTGTCACCAGAGGCTCCTACGACATCTGTATATGAAAAAGGGTCCCCACAATACAGGGTGAAATATACGAATATACCTCAATAAATCAGGGGTCTTTGGAACATCTCTCTACCCGATAGTTCACTCACAGTATAATAGCAATAATATTAAATAATGCAGTAAATATATATCCATGTAGTGTGTCAAACATCTCTAAGAGATATCACTCGAACTTTCATGTTGTCCTAAGTATACTCAGATGCATATAGTTCTAATGGCCAACTAAATTACCAAGTATGAATTACGTATCGTCATGCAACATACAAAACATAGGGACACACCACCCAATGCCACACCCAGTGCATATACATACGTATGTCAAAGCATTAAACTACTTTATTGCATTTACATACACTAGCAACAACCACTACCCATTCAGGGCTTGGTGGAACAATAAAGAGATCAATTCCCAAGCTCCGAAGGCTTACCTCAATTTGCTTCAATTCAACCTTTGTTCACCGCCAATTTGCATAATCAATCAGGCTATCTTGTCAATCTACAATCTTACAGATACACACCAAACAACCAATCCACACTAGTCAATGAACATCAACGAAACAATCAAATTCACACCATAATTAAGGCATGAACTTACCAATCCAAATGAGCTAGTCAATTTCTATGGCTTCCTCCAATGGTTGGTCACTCAAAGTGGGTTCACAAAGCTCAATCCTAGCACCACAATTGACACAAACAATCATCTAACCAAACCATTGTTTACAAAGCAAAGAAATCACAATTTCAAGCATATATTTTCCCCACTTATTGAAAATAACCCAAATGACAATATAAGTTCCTTTCTATCATTTATTTATCATTTGTAACAAACATTTTAAGTGGTATTCAAAAATTTATTTGGTTTTCCAAAAAAAATATTTCGTACTAATCAACAAAATCCAAACCTACAAATTTCGTACTTATTTCTAAAATTTAAAATTTAGATTTTTTAACCTTGATTCACTGTAACTAAAAAAATTACAATTTTTTAAAAATTAAAAATATTTTCTAATTACTCAAAATAACCCAACCTACGGTTTGAATGTATAAAAATAATAATTTTGATTAAAATATTTGTTCCATATTTTTCCAGTTTAAAATTTGAATTTTTATTAACCTTGATTAAGTGGAATTCAACGAATTTCTATTTTTTTCCATAAAAAACCCAATTTTAAATACTAATCCAACCCTACAATTTAAATTCAAATCTAAAAAAAGAAAATAAATGGAATTCAAACTTTCGGTTTTGATTTTTTAAAATTTAAAATTTGATTTTTTACTAACACTCTTTTTGATATTCCCTCAACCTTTTCCTTCTCTACATTTTCAACAAACATCACTGAGGTATTCAAATTTTTACTTTTGTTTTCCAAAAAAAATATTTCATACTAATCAACAAAATCCCAACCTACAAATTTCGTACTTACTTTTAAAATTTAAAATTTGGATTTTTTTAACCTTGACTCACTGTAATTCAAAGGAGTTTTATTTGGGGAGACACTGATAATCATAGGAATCACCATGCGGTAAGGTGGGAGCAGCTCCAGATGGACAAAAAGCAAGGTGGTTTGGGGATCATCAATCTCAGAAAGCAAAATGAAGCTTTCCTGCAAAAAATGTGCCTGGAAGTTAATTCAATCCCCTGACCACCTGTGGGCTCAAGTGCTAGTGGCTAAATATGGCAGAAATAAAGAGTTGTTAAAGGAGGTATCTTCTAAACCGTATGATTCTCATTTATGGAAAAGTTTATGCAAAGTCTGGCCAGATATGTTAAGTAACATCTCTTGGCAGATTGGTAATGGGAAGAAGGTTGATTTCTGGAAGGATGATTGGGCTGGTCTCAACACTAGCTTAATTTCGTTAGCAATTGTTCCTCCTTCAGCTGAGACTGTTGATCTCAAAATAAACCATAATTCTTTCTCTTTAGGAGAGGGATGGAATACGCACTTTCTCTTTAACCATTTTAATGAAAGTGTAGTAAACCAGATTATGGCTATTCCTCATCCTGATGGGGAAGCAGGAGAGGATTGTGTTAGCTGGAGAAATTTGCTTCCAGGTCAGTCTATAGTTAAATCGGCTTATAGAAATCTGACCTGTCCTAACTCCCTCTCTAGTGATAGTTGCTGGGACCGGATATGGAGTTGGAAAGGGAAAGAGAGAGTTAAGCTTCTTTTGTGGAAAATGCTCCATGGTAGGATGCTAACTAAAGACTATATCAGCAAATGGAGTGATTCCTCTAATAGCTGCCCCTCTTGTCCTGACCTAGCGGAGACCCTGCTCCATGCTTTTAGAGACTGTAATAAAGCTAAAAAGGTCTGGCTAATACCTTTGTTGCATCCTCTTCCTCCTGGTTTTTTCACCTCAAGTTGTTCCAAAGAGTGGATTATCCTCAATTTGAATATAAAGAATACCCATGCCAAGGACTGGAGGGACTTTTTCTTTACCGTTTGTAATTTCTTATGGTATTGGAGAAATAAAGAGCTTCATGAAGGCTTTGTAAAGAGACCTGAAGACCCTTCTCCTTGTATTGCTGAATCAATTGGAGAGTTAAGGTGCTGTAACAGAAAATGGTTAACAAAAGTTGATCCTATATACCCCCATCAGATCCTCCCCTGCCTGGATTGCTCCAACTCAAGGTTATTTAAAATTAAATGTTGATGGTGCAGTTTCTAATGAGAGAGCTGCATGTGTGGGATTATTGAGAGACTGGGAGGAGAATTGGGTTTCTGGTTTCTCTGTCTTTATTGGTTCCTGCTCCCCTTTGCAAGCTGAACTCTGGGCTATTTTACATGGGTTGGAGTTTGCTTGGAAATCTGGTTGGAAGAAAATTATTCTTGAATCAGATTCTGCTCAAGCCATTGGCCTTCTTACCATGACTGGTAATGACACTCGAAAGCTACCTCTGGTAACTAAGATTCGAGCTGCTCTCAATAAGGATTGGTCTGTCTTGTTGAAGCATATTTCTAGGACCTGTAATCATTGTGCGGACTGGCTAGCGAAGAAAGCAATGGATGATCCTTTTGGTTTATCCACTATTACATCCCCTCACAGTGACCTACTTAATCTTCTTACTGCTGATATGCTGGATCCGGGAGTCATCACTCCAGCTGCAAGATGCTGAGTTTGTTTCTTCTGAGTCGATGGTTTTTAGTTTTCTTTTTGTCTTGCTTTTTCCTGTTATTGTTTGTTTTCTTTTGTTTCGTTTTGTCTGTTTCGTGGGGCAATGCCCCATGTATTTACCAAAAAAAAAAAAAATTAACAATTTTTGAAAAATTAAAAATATTTTCTAATTACTCGAAATAACCCAACCTACGGTTTGAATGTATAAAAAATAATAATTTTGATTAAAATATTTGTTCCTTATTTTTGCAGTTTAAAATTTGAATTTTTATTAACATTGATAAAGTGGAATTCAACAAATTTATATTTTTTTCCATAAAAAACCCAATTTTAAATACTAAAAACATCCAACCCTACAATTTAAACTCAAATCTAAAAAAAGAAAATAAATGGAATTCAAACTTTCGGTTCTGATTTTTTAAATTTTAATATTTAAAATTTGATTTTTTACTAACACCCTTTTTGATATTCCCTCAACCCTTTTCATTCTCTACATTTTCAACAAAGATCACTGAGGTATTCAAAATTTTACTTTTGTTTTCCAAAAAAACAAATATCGTTCTAATCAACAAAATCCCAACCTACAAATTTCTTACTTATTTTTAAAATTTAAAATTTGGATTTTTTTTAACCTTGATTCACTGTAATTCAAACATTTACAATTTTTGAGAAATTAAAACTATTTTCTAATTATTCGAAATAACCCAACATACGGTTTGAAGGTAAAAAAATAATATTTTAATCATATATATGGTTCCTTATTTTTGTAGTTTAAAATTTGAATTTTTATTAAACTTGATTAAGTGGAATTCAACAAATTTCTGTTTTTTCCATAAAAAACGCAATTTTAAATACTAAAAACATCCAACCTTACAATTTAAATTCAAATCTAAAAAAGAAAATAAATGTAATTCAAACTTTCGGTTCTGATTTTTTAAAATTTAAAATTTGATTTTTTACTAACACCATTTTTGATATTCCCTAAACCCTTTTCCTTCTCTACATTTTCAACAAACATCACTGAGGTATTCAAAAATTTACTTTTGTTTTCCAAAAAAACATATTTCGTACTAATCAACAAATTCTCAACCTACAAATTTCGTACCTATTTTTAAAATTTAAAATTTGGATTTTTTTAACCTTGATTCACTGTATTAAAAAATTTACAATTTTTGAAAAATTAAAAATAATTTTTAATTACTCGAAATAACCCAACCTACGATTTGAATGTATAAAAATAATATATTTGATTAAAATATTTTTCCTTATTTTTGCAGTTTAAAATTTGAATTTTTATTAACCTTGACTAAGTGTAATTCAACAAATTTCTATTTTTTTCCATAAAATACCCAATTTTAAATACTAAAAACATCCAACCCTACAATTTAAATTCAAATCTAAAAAACGAAAATAAATGGAATTCAAACTTTCGGTTCTGATTTTTTAAAATTTAAAATTTGTTTTTTTACTAACACCTTTTGATATTCCCTAAACCCTTTTCCTTCTCTACATTTTCAACAAATATCACTGAGTTATTCAAAGATTTACTTTTGTTTTCCAAAAAAAAATATTTCGTACAAATCAACAAAATCTTGACCTACAAATTTTGTACTTATTTTTAAAATTTCAAATTTGGATTTTTTTTAACCTTGATTCACTGTAATTCAAAAATATACAATTTTTAAAAAATTAAAAATATTTTATAATTACTCGAAATAACTCAACTTACGGTTTGAATGTATATCAATAATAAACTTGATTAAAATATTTGTTCCTGATATTTGCAGTTTAAAATTTGAATTTTTATTAGCCTTAATTAAGTGGAACTCAACAAAATTCTGTATTTTTTTTTCCGTAAAAAATGCAATTTTAAATACTAAAAACATCAAACCCTACAATTTAAATTCAAATATAAAAAAAAATAAATGAAATTCAAACTTTCGGTTCTGAATCTTTAAATTTTAAATTTTTTAATTTGATTTTTTTACTAACACCCTTTTTGATATTCCCTAAACCCCTCTTATTCTCTACATTTTCAACAAACATCACTAAAATATTCAAAAATTTACTTTTGTTTTGCAAAAAAAACATATTTCGTACTAATCAACAAAATCTCAAGCTACAAATTTCGTACTTATTTTTTAATTTTAAAATTTGGATTTTTTTAAAATTGATTCATTGTAATTCAAAAATTTACAATTTTTGAAAATTAAAAATATTTTCTAATTACTCGAAATAACCCATCCAACGGTTTGAATGTATAAAAATAATAAATTTGATTAAAATATTTATTCCTTATTTTTGCAGTTTAAAATTTGAATTTTTATTAACCTTGATTAAGTGGAATACAACAAATTTCCATTTTTTTCCATAAAAAACGGAATTTTAAATACTAAAAACATCCAACCCTATAATTTAAATTCAAATATAGAAAAAGAAAATAAATGGAATTCAAACTTTCGGTTCTGATTTTTTTAAATTTAAAAATTGATTTTTTACTAACACCCTTTTTGATATTCCCTAAACCCTTTTCCTTCTCTACATTTTCAACAAACATCACTGAGGTATTAAAAAATTTACTTTGATTTCCAAAAAAATATATTTCATACTAGTCAAAAAAATCCCAACTTACAAATTTCATACTTATTTTTAAAATTTAAAATTTGGATTTTTTTGTAACCTTGATTCACTGTAATTCAAAAATTTACAATTTTTGAAAAATTAAATATTTTCTAATTACTCAAAATAACCAAACCTATGGCTTGAATGTATAAAAATAATAAATTTGATTAAAATATTTGTTCCATATTTTTCCAGTTTAAAATTTGAATTTTTATTAACCTTGATTAAGTGAAATTCAATGAATTTCTGTTTTTTTCCATAAAAAACCCAATTTTAAATACTAAAAACCAATGTTATTAAACTCGGGTCGGTGATCGACCCGGTCGGGGTACCGGGTCAGTGGGTCATTGGTTCATCCAGTGGGTCACTGGTTCAACCGCATGAACCGAATATGTATATAAATTTATATTTTATATTTCATTATATAATAAATATTTTAAATGGTGCAAATAAACCAAGAACCAAATATAGCTTAGTGGTAAATTATACAATTTATATCTTCTATCAATTCCCACTAGATGCAATTCCAAAATAATTCTATTAAATGATATATATATATATATATTAAAGCCGGTTTCCGGGTCAACCGGCTGGGCCGGGCCGAATTCAAACTTTTGGTTTTGATTTTTTAAAATCTAAAATTTGATTTTTTACTAACACCCTTTTTGATATTCCCTCAACCTTTTCCTTCTCTACATTTTCAACAAACATCACTGAGGTATTCAAAAATTTACTTTTGTTTCCCAAAAAAAATATTTCGTACTAATCAACAAAATCCCAACCTACAAATTTCGTACTTATTTTTAAAATTTAAAATTTGGATTGTTTTTAACCTTGATTCATTGTAATTCAAAAATTGTTAAAATTAAAAATATTTTCTAATTACTCGAAATAACCCAACCTACGATTTGAATGTTTAAAAATAATAAATTTGATTAAAATATTTGTTCCTTATTTTTGCAGTTTAAAATTTGAATTTTTATTAACCTTGATTAAGTGGAATTCAACAAATTTATGTTTTTTTCCATAAAAAACCCAATTTTAAATACTAAAAACATCAAACCCTACAATTTAAATTTAAATCTAAAAAAAGAAAATAAATGCAATTCAAACTTTCGATTCTGATTTTTTAACTATTAATATTTAAAATTTGATTTTTTACTAACACCCTTATTGATATTCCCTCAACCCTTCTCATTCTCTACATTTTCAACAAACATCACT
This sequence comes from Gastrolobium villosum, assembly GCA_032173675.1. NCBI lineage: Eukaryota > Viridiplantae > Streptophyta > Magnoliopsida > Fabales > Fabaceae > Gastrolobium > Gastrolobium villosum. The sequence continues at coordinate 13,717 of JAVKPL010009550.1, forward strand.
GACATATTCAAAAATTTACTTTTGTTTTCCAAAAAAACAAATTTCGTACTAATCAACAAAATCCCAACCTACAAATTTCTTACTTATTTTTAAAATTTAAAATTTGGATTTTTTAAACCTTAATTCATTGTAATTCAAAAATTTACAATTTTCGAGAAATTAAAATTATTTTCTAATTATTCGAAATAACCCAACTTACGGTTTGAAGGTAAAAAAATAATAAATTTGATTAAAATATTTATTCCTTATTTTTGCAGTTTAAAATTTGAATTTTATTAACCTTGATTAAGTGGAATTCAACAAATTTCCGTTTTTTTCCATACAAAACGGAATTTTAAATACTAAAAACATCCAACCCTACAATTTAAATTCAAATATGAAAAAAGAAAATAAATGGAATTCAAACTTTCGGTTCTGATTTTTTAAAATTTAAAATTTGATTTTTTACTAACACCCTTTTTGATATTCCCTAAACCCTTTTCCTTCTCTACATTTTTGATATGCAATCAGCATATAAGGAATTCTAAGATAAAAAGAGGAAGAATGTTACTTAATCTGACACAAGAAAAGGGCAAAATCACTGTTAATTTGTCAAATATCTTAATCTGAAGTTATATACTGATTTTATGTTGATTTCATAGGAGATGCACAAATTGGAGCTGAAAAGGACAAAGTGAAACTAAAGGCCCACGCTACGAGCGTGGGAATGGCGCTTGCAGCACCAGAGGATCGCGCCACTGTTGAATTCAGATTTTAAATTCGAAATTTGAATTCAAATTTATTTTAATTAAATCTTTCCGTTAAACGTTTCTGTAATAAATTTATACTTTAATATTTCCGTTATAACGTTTATGTAATAAATTGTAAAGTTTCCGTTATACGTTTCGTCAGAAGGGCAATCTTGGAATTTCACGCTCACAGCAGAAAAGAAGAAGAAAGTGACTCAATCAATGCAAGAAAGGCAGACAAATCGATTAAAATTATCCAAAGTCTGAATATCAGGAAAGATGCATAAAAAAAGGCAAAAAGGGCAAAGAAGACCTAAAATCCCACGCTCACAGCGCGGGAATGGAGCTCAGAGCGTGGGAAGAAGAAAATTGGCAGAAGGTCCAGCGCTGAGAGCGCGAGATTCGCGCTGTCAGCGTGGGAGGCGCGAAAAGATGAAGTTCAAATTTAGCAAATTAGGTCAAAGTATCTTATAAAAAGAGACTCAACCTTTGAAGGAAAAGACACATCAGAATACACCACAAGACCTAGAAGGAGCAGATCCGGCTGAAGGAGGAGGGCGTTCTTCGCGTTCGTCGTTCCATTCTTGTAATCTTCTTCTATTTTTATTTTCAGTTCATGTTGAAATCAGATCAGCGATCATGATGTTGATTGGCTAGATCTATTTCTGTAGTCAGGGGCATGATCCCTTTGTGAACAATTGTTACAAGGATTGAATCATTATATGTATTGATTTTAATATATTTCATCTTTATCTTGCGCGTATTGATATTATTTCTGTTAGATCTGATCAACCTAATAGGGAATGATATTCTGGGGATCAGGGTTCGCAATAAGAATATTGGAATACTGATCCTGAAAGGGGATAAAGATGACTCTCCATGCATGTTCTAGGAATAGACTTGTATGGATTGCAGTCGTGGGATTTATCTACATAATGCTTATTTTCAGGCGGGATTACTAAGGGATTAGGGTTCCAACTGAAGTAAAGGGTTAGATCACCAAGGGATTGGGATCTAACTAATTATTTCTAAAAGATGATAATTTGTCTGAATTGTTAATTTCGATAAGTATTGTGAATCAATCCAAAGTAAAATTGGGAACAATTGGTGAATGTGCCCTGGCTACAGTATTCTTCATCGCTTCTTCTTCAAAAACATTTCTTCATTTATTTTAAGTCTTTTTCAGGAAAACCTAAAAACAAGTCTTTACATTTTAATTAGTTACCATAGTGTGGAAACACAAATCGATTAATCTAACTTGAGAGGACTGGTTATAGTAGTAATTGTTTTCCAATCCCTGTGGAGACGATCTTATTTATCACTTTATTACTTGGAACGATCGGTGCACTTGCCGAATACGCAACAATTTTCAACAAACATCACTGAGGTATTAAAAAATTTACTTTTATTTCAAAAAATATATATTTCATACTAGTCAACAAAATCCCAACCTACAGATTTCATACTTATTTTTAAAATTTAAAATTTGGATTTTGGATTTTTTTTAACCTTGATTCATTGTAATTCAAAAATTTACAATTTTTGAAAAATTAAAAGTATTTTGTAATTACTCGAAATAACCCAACCTACGGTTTCAATGTAAAAAAAATAATAAATTTGATTAAAATATTTGTTCCTTATTTTTTGCAGTTTAAAATCAAAATTTCTATTAACATTGATTAATTGGAATTCAACAAATTCATGTTTTTTTCCATAAAAAACGTAATTTTAAATACTAAAAACATTCAACCCAACAATTTAAATCAAGTATAAAAAAAGAAAATAATTGGAATTTAAGCTTTTGGTTCTGATTTTTTAAAATTTAAAATTTGAGATTTTACTAACACCCTTTTTAATATTCCCTAAACCCTTTACTTTCTCTATATTTTCAACAAACATCACCGAGGTATTCAAAAATTTACTTTTATTTTCCACAAAAAAATATTTCTTACTAATCAACAAAATCCCAACCTACAAATTTCGTACTTATTTTTAAAATTTAAAATTTGGATTTTTTAACCTTGATTCACTGTAATTCAAAGATTAACAATTTTGAAAAATTAAAAATATTTTCTAATTACTCGAAATAACCCAACCTACGGTTTGAATGTATAAAAATAATAAATTTGATTAAAATATTTGTTCCTTATTTTTGCAGTTTAAAATTTGAATTTTTATTAACCTTAATTTAGTGAAATTCAACAAAATTCTGTTTTTTTCCATAAAAAACGCAATTTTAAATGCTAAAAACATCCAACCCTACAATTTAAATTTAAATATAAAAAAAAGAAAATAAATGGAATTCAAACTTTCTGTTATGATTTTTAAAATCTTAAATTTTAAAATTTGATTTTTTACTAACACCCTCTTTGATATTGCCTCAACCCTTTTCATTCTCTACATTTTCAACAAACATCAATAAGGTTTTCAAAAAATTTCTTTTGTATTCCAATAAAAAACATATTTCGTACTAATCAAATAAATCCCAACCTACAAATTTCGTACTTATTTTTTAAATTTAAAATTTGGAATTTTTTTAACCTTGATTCACTATAATTCAAAAATTTACAATTTTTAAAAAAATAAAAATGTTTATCATCCAACCTACGGTTTGAATGTATAAAAATAATATATTTGATTAAAATATTTGTTCCTTATTTTTTCAGTTTAAAATTTGAAATTTTATTAACCTTGATTAAGTGGAATTCAACAAACTCATTAATTAATTAACGGTTATTATTTTTCAAATCAAAATCATTAATTAATTATTAATTCACAATAAATGATAACCATTAATTGACGGAAATCAACGGTTAAGATATGATAGTAACATTATTTTGTTGTTACAATATCTTATCCCATAAATAAATATAAAATAATAGTGTATAAAGCCAATATCTGAGTCAGATACATCAATGAAAAATAAGGAAATAATTTCACGAAGCCCATATCTAAGCCCAAAACTTCCTCTATAAATAGAGGCCTAGCCTAACCAAACCAATTCACTTTTAACATTTCTCTTCTACTCTTCTTCTCCTCTGCTATCTCTTTCTCCAAAATCAAAAATGACCAACGAATCAAAAATGATCAAACCAATTCCACCTCTCTCGAACGGTATCGTTTTGTTTCAGTGTTCCTTTGTTCATATGCGTTCTTCTCCAATGGCTTCTTAGTTTCTGTACTCTTCCTTAGTAACCTTTTAAAATTCCTATTTAAAAAAAAAATTATGTAGAAAAAAGGGTGCGTGAGGATGAAGATGAGAACCAAGTGAGATCAAAGAGGCAAAAGATAGACGAGATTGCTGAGAAGCCAAAAGATAAGGGGGAAATTATTTCAAATGATTCCTCTTCATATTATGAACAAAATAAGGTGTTTACTTGACATGACTATTTAGGCTTTTAATTTATGCATAGTAGAACCTTCAATTTCATGCTAGTATATGTATGATAATAGTTTTTTTTTCTTGGGCTATTTTATTAACTCTGCAAGTCATGTCTCCATTAAGAGTATAACTGAGAGATTGATTCTGACAGAAGCTCTAATGAGGACAATGTAAATGATGAGAGATGGTTGATGCTGCCTCCATTGGAAAGAAACCTGAAATTGACCAATGTTCTCTCTTCCTATTTTGCCACCTTTATACCCATACTAAGAAATTTCACAAGATTTAATTAATTATTAATTAAATGGAGGCAGTGATAAGATGACGTTACATCAATAATATGTATATAACTTATAATAATAATAAATTAATAATAATAATAATAAACTATAAATTAGTAGTGTATATATATATATATATATATATATATGTATGTATGTATCTATATATTTGATAGTTATAGATATCAAATTATAATATAAATTTTATAAATTATATATATAAATTTTATTGATGAATCAAAAATGACCAATGAATCAGATACCAATGTCTCTTGAGTTCTTTTCTCTCAATTCTAGTTGTCGCTAAATATAACTAAACTCTTTTTCATTGGCTTGTAGGATGGTGCAATTGCAATTCCACCTCTCTCAAACGGTATCGTTTTGTTTCGGTGTTCCTTTGTTCATATGGGTTCTTCTACAATGGCTTCTTCTTAGTTTTTGTACTCTTCCTAAGTTACCTTTTAAAATCCCTATTTTTTTTAAAAAAAATTATGTAGAAAAAAGGGTGCGTGAGGATGAAGATGAGAACCAAGTGAGATCAAAGAAGCAGAAGATAGACGAGGTTGCTCAAGAGCCAAAGAATAAGGGGGAAATTATTTCAAATGATTCCCCTACAGATTCTGAACAAAATAAGGTTTACTTGATATGACTATTTAGGCTTTTAATTTATGCATATTAGACCCTTCCATTTCATGCTAGTATAGTAATAGTTTTTTTTTTTAAAAATACAATATATCAATTACACCCGAGTCAAAAGTTATGACCTAATTTTTTTTTAGGAAAAAAAAAATGTGACACTTGTCAACACCTGATGAGTGACGCTTAAATTAGGCGTGACTACCTCTTTAATAATGACCTAATTAGGCGTGATTGGTGACGCCCAAATTGAACGTGATATTACGCAATAAATATGTAATTATTTTCAAAATAGCCATAAATTCATAATTTTTTTATTTAAAATAAAATATATCAATTTTTTGCCGCTTACATCAACATTTCATAATAATATCATTTACTGTACAACTTATGTTTCAATTTTTTTTTTTATAATATACATGTAAAATAGAAATTCATTTCCTTCAATTAATAATAAAGAAATATCACATCTACACAAAAAGTTGATGTAACTTGAAGGACAACCAAGAGTCTTGTGTGTGTGTCTCCAAAAACGGTAATGAGCCCAAAATCCTACGGCTGGCAAAGTTTATAACGTGTGTTAATTACATGGGGAGGTGGATACTGATAAGGTGATAGTTCTGAAGAAAGTGATGATGAGGCACAGAAGAAAAAGATTGAAGTTTTGGTATATAGATTTGTTAGAGAATATTATAAACCATTAAAAAGGCCATCATTCAACGGCTTAAGTTTTTGGGTTGATTAATAATTAATAATTAATTAAGTGTTATTAAGTTTCCTAGCACAGATAAGTGGACTTGTGCATTGTTCACCCTCCAAGCCCAGTAGGCTCTCGTGTGAGGGGGCGTGTTAAAGAATAGTATAAACCATTAAAAAGGCCATCACCCAAGAGCTTAAACTTTTGGGTTGAATTGGTTCTTTACAAGATTGTTCTGAACCAATTTTACCTACTATAATTATAATCGTGTTTTTTTTATTTGTTCTTATCTTTTAATTATTTTCACAACCTTATTTTCTGTTATGAAGCAGAATGCTACATCAAATGCTTATAAACCTGATTTAAAAACTGTTGAAAAGGATACTTCTAGTTCAGAAGAAGATGATATTGGAAAATCACCACATGTGGTTGAAAAAGTGAGAATCTTGCAAATTGTGCATATAATTGTTTATTTGCAGAGTGCTTCATATCTTAGCACTTTTCTTTTTATTGCAGCCTGTGAAAGGTTCAGATAGTTCACAGGACAATGAGGAAGAAATTGAGGAAAAAGCCTCCAAAACTGCTCAGGTAAGTGTAAGCATTTCATAATGCATTTGCCTATGGCTGCTGAAATGTTCATTTTGTTTTATGACTTATTGGAGTATAGAATTGACTTGTATGAAAGAGCTTAAGGATGTGGAGATGGTTGATGCTGCCTCCCATTGGAAAGAAACCTGAAATTGTCCAATGTTCTGTCTTGCTGCAATGCAAATTATTGAATCATTTATATGATGTTTTTTTCTCGAATTTTGCAGTTTAAAACCCCAGCTACGCAGAAAGAAAAAAATGCTGCATCGAAGACAATACGCGTTGGAAAGTTGTCATACAGTGTGGAACGGTCTGATATGTATGTATGTTTTTTTTCATGCATGTTCTTGTTATTATCTTCTGTAGTTTTTTTTCTAATTTCTGAATTGTTCAGGGAAGATCTTTTCAAAGAGTGTGGAGAAATTGTTGATATTCGTCTTCGTACAGATCACGAAGGGAGGTTTACACGTGTTGGATATGTTGAGTTTGCAACAGCAGAAGCAGCACAAAAAGTAAGCTTTATGACCTTTCCTAGTCTGTGCAATCATTTTAGAACTGCCAAAAATCATTTAAAAGATAGTTGTACCTTTAGAAGCAACATTGTCGTATATCATTGGAAGGAATCCCCTTCCTCTTATCAAGGAAGTATTTGCGGAAGTGAGAGGGAGGAGACCCAAAGGTTAGTGATGCTGGGAAGATGGGCTATCAACCGAACAGGATCTGTGCTATCCTGATCATTTATTATATATCTCTCCTCTGTATTTGTGCATAGTAATACAATAACCATCAAGCCTTATCTCACTAGGTGTTGTTGGCTGCATGCATTATTCGATCATAACAATTAGTTTTTAAGTGATGGAGGTTGTCATTGCTATGTAGGTTTTCTTATATATATATATATAGTGCTTGGATTGCTACACGCATCATCTGTGCTTATGTTTGTTGAACCCTTGTTCTGTATAAAGACATATTGAGCTGAGAACCAATTTGCTTTTGTACTCGTAGGCTCTTGAGTTGGATAATACAGAATTGTTGAGATGTCCCATCGAAGTTACTATAGCTTCGGAAAGGGGTCTCGATAGAAGGTAATTATGTATATACTCTTTTTTTAGGGTGCATTTGGATAAGCTTTGAAAATAGAATTTTGGGATGTGGTTTTTTTAGAAACTATATTTTCTAGCTTATGAGAAAAGCACTAAAATAACTTCTTCTTTTTTGTGTGGAGATTTTTGTTTTCCCCAAAAAACTTATCTAATTATTATGAAAACTGTTAAACATGTTTTTCAGTTAAAAAAAATTTAAGCACAACGAAACAGGCCTTGATGTTTTCTATTCATCATTTCAATATGTTGCCTTATGCTGACATCTTCCCTTTTCTGTTTCTTTGTTAATAATTTTAGCAACTTGAGCAACTCATTCCACAAGGGTGAAACAGATCAGTCTCAAACTGTATTTGTAAAGGGTTTTGATAGTTCCCTTGGAGAAGAGAAGGTAATTTTTTCTCTAACATATTGATTTGTTGCATCAGTTCCTGCAGAGGATTTCCGGAATCTCTCTCGATTGCAAATTTGTATGGTTTGATTGGTGTTTTTAGCTGTCAATAATGCCCACTTTGTTCTTTCAGATAAAAGCTAGCCTGGAGGAGCATTTCGGTTCTTGTGGAGAGATAGCAAAGATAACAATTCCGAAAATTCCTGATTCTTGTGCTGTTAAGGGGTATGTTTCTTGTTGTGGTGTATGTTAGATTATAATGTACTATTGAATATTTCAACATGCCACTTCCGTTTGCATCGAGCCTTTTCATATCCATCTCACTTTACTTTGGATTGGCTTGTCAAAATGAATGTCAGAATTATCAGCATGTCAGTATGCAATTTGATTTTGTTGTTGTGAATCTAGCAAAAAGATTGCTCCTGTGCATTTTTCACATAGATAATTCTGTAATCTATGATATTGTTAAATGGATCACAAAAAATCCTTGGTGGTTTTGAAGTAAGTCTAGATGGCTGTAAGTTTCTCAGATGATTTATTGAACTTTTCCTGAAATCATTCAAAGGTTTTAACATATTTTCAGTTATTCAGTATTATTTGGATATTTTCATTCAAGCTTCAATTTTTTGGTTCCATTTCCTTTTTTTTCTTTTAACTGGATTTCGTTGAAATTTATGAATCACACTATATTTCATCTATTTAGTGGGGAATTTGCTGTATTTACACCTAAACTATTTCTATATCATTTTCATTTTGTATTCATTTTTTTATAATTTTCAATTTTGAACCTATGAAAGATTTCCTTCTTGCCTACATGCCCCTCTCCAAAATACGAAGGGGTTTAAATAGATACCGAGGGATACCAAACTCTACCGGCAGCTCCTAAATGCATATTGACTATTATAGTTTATGACAGACACATCATTTCTGCTTGTATTTCAGTCAGACACTTAACTACAGAATAATCCTTGTTTTTCTGCTTCTAATGCCATTTTGTTTATGTTCTTATCAAAATGTTTTTTCCCTTTTGTGTATCCCCAGTTTTCCTTTTCCCTAGTGATTATATTCAACTCAGTAGCTGTAATTTGAATAGCACTTTATCCTTTTTTTATATCTATATAGGGGGCGCAATCAACCACAAATCACTACAATTAATTAAGATTATAAGTACTGGAAGGTGTTTATTTGCTTACTTGTTTGAGTACAGAGATTGCCTAGAGGGAATTATTTTTATCAATATCATGCCTCAACTGGATAAGCTCATTTATGTCACACAACACTTCTTGGCTTGCCTTTTTAAAGATAAGAGGCCCCTGCTGTTTGGTCTGTTGTAGGTCAGATAACATTCCTTTTTGGAAGTTATCTGGAGAAAATATAGTAATCTCCACATGAACAGTATGGGGTTTATTTTTATTTTATTTTTTTGTTGTTACCTTTCATTTTTTATCTACCTTGTTTATAAAGCAAGAATTGGCTCTTTGTTGAACTCATTGAGCACGAGACCAGGCCATAGCGGCTTGAAGCAATAGTACACAAAAAATCTCCGTAAATAGTGATCTCGTTCTGGTTAAGTTTTTCTGATTGAGCCTATAAATATATCAGCGTGTGTAAACCTTGATTGATAAGTAATTGTACAAGGCTGGAAAACTCTGAAATATAGTGTGTGCAATGCAAGTATTAGTGTGTACTGCATTCCAATCTCAAATTGCAAAATTTACAGGTTTGCTTTCTTGGACTTCAAGGATGTTGATAGCTTGGAGAATGCTCTACAACTGCATGAAACTGAGTTTGGAGGTTATCGTTTGGTAGTTCAAAAAGCAAGGCCTCGATATAATAATCGGGATAAAGGCCATGGTAGAGGTGTTGGTGGTCATCAGTTTGACGGAAGGAATGGAGGTGGCCATGGTGGCAGAGCCGATTGGAGGAAAAGTAGTGGCGGTCATCAATTTTGTGGAAGGGATGGAAGTGACCACAGTGACAGAGTGAATTGGGGGAGAAGTGGTGGTGGTCATGAGTTTGATGTAAGGGATGGAGATGGCCATAGTGGCAGAGGCGATTGGGGGAGAAGTGGTGGTGGTCATGAGTTTGATGTAAGGGATGGAGATGGCCATAGTGGCAGAGGCGATTGGGGGAGAAGTAGCGGTGGTTATAAGTTTTGTGGAAGGGATGGAGGTGACCCTGGTGGCAGAGTGGATTGGGGGAGAAGTGGCAGAGGTGGTGGTGATCATCAGTTTGGTGCAAGGGATGGCAGTGACCATGGTGGCAGCACGGTGGGTTGGGGAAGTAGTAGGGGTGGTCATCATCAATTTTGTGGAAAGGGTGGAGGTGGCGGAGGTGGCGGTGGATGGAAGCATTGAGCACACAATATACCTAGGCACTGACATGATGAGATCACAGGTATTTCATTTTTCTACAATTAGTTTTTTCTTTCCTTCTCAGAAATATCTTACATTGAGCACACAGTATACTGCTGCTGCTAGATTGATTCTTTGTTGTTGCGATGACTTCATGCTCATATGTTTTACCCATGCTTAATTTACTCTTCTATTTTATACCCTTTTGATGTGGTGTTTCCTGACTTCTTCAATGGTTATCCCTTTGATTTTGATAATGTGAACAGGCCTTTACCTATTTGGATAAAAGATCATGGAGTGGTTAGTTCTTATTCAATGATAGTTGATTGTTTATAATTTTTTTTAAAAAAACTTCGTTTTTTTGTTGAAATCCAATTTTTGGTATCCTTATCGGAACTTTAATAACTCTGATTCTGGATAAGAAACTGCTTATGTAATGTTATTGTCATTTTTCCAATTGGCCTGCCACTTTTATAGATGGTTTGGATTTGTATATGTAATATTATGAATTGTTTCAATTAAGATGTATAATAATTGTGACTTGTTTGTAAATTGGAATGTATTCTTTTTCTGATGCTTACATATTATACTTACAGGACAAAGGCTTTGAAGCTGCAAAACCCGTAATTGAAGCCTTAAAAAATATAGGTGCTTCTGCTATCAGGGCCGCTGGTTTTTGTTGGGGTGGTGAGTACCTTCCACTTATTTTGTGTTCTTTATTTCCCCTTCTTTTGTGTAATAGCAATTTCAGCTTGTCTTAGGTAGTTAGTCTAATATTGGTTGTATATAAATTTAAGTTTAAATACAACTATGTTAAACTCACAGAATGTACTATGTTTCCTTCTTTCTCCCAGCTAAGTGTGTGTGTGAACTTGGGAACTCCAGACTTATCCAAGCTATTGTGGTGTTACATCCATGTCCCCAATGTTTTATTGCAATGTAGAAATAGATTTGATAAATCCAGCTGCATGAAGGATGCAAATTTCAACTATGATGTTTGTAAGAGCTTGCATAAGAGAGTCTCTACAATAACAATGAAAAGATTTTCATGAAGGCTGATTCTTAATTTTCTGGGTATTAACCACATGATATGTTATGCTTCTCCTGCTTTGGCTGCACCAATTGTGCCAGACATGAAGGAACCTGAAGTCATATGGTTTGTGTCTTTTTTACCTTTTCCTTTATATATATCTTTTCTTATTTTAGTGAATTGAAAAGTATTAGTATATTGTGATATGTGATTTTTTATTTTTTATTTGAAGCATCTAGATCTTTGAAGCTAGCCAGTGGAGTGAGTGTAAACCTTTGTGAAGTATGAAGTTTCTCACCAGATGCTAGGCCTTAAGTTCAGCAAGTTCTACAGCAGTTAAAGGAGATCAAAGCAAACTTGGTTGCAGTGGATGATGAAGCTAAAGTCCAAACAACTGACCATTTGTTTATTTTGAGAAAGTCTGTGTCAAGAAAGGAGATTTTAATTACTTGAATTACTAGACAAAGAATAATTATTTTATTCTTTATTTATTTGTTTCATTTTATGTGCAATGAGATTGATGGTTGTATCTGCATTTATAAGCCCCTAATTCTGTATTTTTCACCAAATATTGAAACTTACAAATATTTTGGATCTATTTTTCGGTTCTTGTTCATTGGCGTCCACTATCTCAAAAATACATACGACTGATTCACTTTGTTGGCTACTAAACCAAACTATCATTCCATCAATCATGTTTATTGTCAACAACTTAGTCCCATATGTAAAAACTCAAACGAACTGGATTTAGTATATCTTTCGATTAGAGTATTCATTCAATATAATTTTATGCAGTTGGGACTGGAAACTTTGATCTCAATTGACCTTGGGTTAATAAATCAATTATAAGTTACAAACCACAGCCATATTTATTGGATTCGAACCTGTGGTGATTGGTGAGGACCCTGAGAAATCATTGTTTACATAAATCTACTACTTCACAATTAATATTGTAATACAGATACACTAGAGTATGGGAGTATGTAAAATTACTGTGCATACAAAATTCAGATTTACATCTTTGGATCACTGAATCAGTTCCAAAATTGTACAAGTATAAAAAATGAAGAAAAGCTGATTTGTAAGTATATAGACTGCATCCTAAAATTCAGATGGCAACGTGAACAGCTTGTGTATTTGACCCTTCTGAGTATAGTTCACCTCAGTTTGAATGTCAACGTGACCTGCTTTTTCTGCATACAGGTACTCACTTTTGTGATGTATACCTTGAGAACTGACAAAAGCTTGGTTTGGCAAGCTGAAGGCTGAGACAACATGCATATCCCATATGCTACATTGTGAGTTTTGCAAAGAAGATGCTTTCCATACTTGAAACCTTAAAACAGAATACACAATATGGCTTTCAAGAGCACCATATAAACATTTGAATAGAAAGCTCTATTTATCACCAAGTTTAAAGAAGAATGAATCCTGCATGTTGAAAATACAAAACTTTTCTCCAGGTTGAAATCTTATTCCCAGTCATTAAATAGTTGGATGATCTAATGGAAGCCCATCAGTTCTCCATACATTTTAACTGATTAACAGATATCAGTTCAGTTGCATGTCCTTGGAGTTTCCCATCTGCAAAGTAAGAGTCCAATCAATTCATAATAGAACTTATAACTCAGTTCATTGATATCAACCCCAAAGGGCAGCTCAATCATCAAACCAAAAATAGCATGATGCATGTGTCATACCTGTTCGTTTTAACAAAGAAATAACCAGTGCCAGTGTCATAGCGAGTAGCAAGATTGATACAACCACCACCAACAGGAGTAATTTTAGTTATCTTTGTAGCTTTCCCCTCAGAAAGAATCCACTCATGAACTGGATCCTCATTCATGCTCATGCTGAACACTATTAAAACCTTTATTATCTTTCACCAATATATATCTCAATGACATGAAATTGCTCAAACATGATACAAATTTTGCACAAAGTCACGGCATGCAATCTCTATCAGATTTTCACACCAAACCAAATAAATGTCACCAAGGAAACCATTAACAAATTTGAGGTAAAAATAGTTGTATCTTTACATGTTTGCATGAGGTAATTCCAGAGGTAAAAATAACTCAAATATAACATGTTTATATTTTTTTATCTCACTCAATTCCAGAGACTACAAATGTACATGCTAAATATATATACCATATGTGGTTAATGTTGTACATCTAGAATTTTAATGACTGGATAGTCATCCTGAAAAACAAAGATGTTATCAATGTTTGAACCCTCCCTAGAAGACTCACAAACCCTTTACACTACGATCAAATAACTACCTCTAATCCACATTATCAAGGTACGGAAGGATAACAGAAGCTCTTAAAAACTATGGAGACAAATTTATTCATTGTCATTGTATGTACTCAAATGACCATCATCATCACGAGCCACTTTCCACCATATGGTTCCTCTCATTATCTTATATCCTAACTTATGATTTGTTGTTTTAGTTCTCAGGGTCCACCTTCACCTGGCTACTACACTAGTACCAAAATTGGTCCTGTTGGCTTTCAATAAGATTTTTCAAACCAGTGGCTACATCAGCATCATTGACTACACCAGGCTCACTAGCAATGTGGCTTCACTCTACCTCCTGTACTGAAATGTCTGACATGAACTCCTAACTTCACTTATATATAGTTAAATCGTACATGCATACATGCTTATTTAATTTATTATATCTTTACAAATAAAAGTCCCTATCTTTCACTATCACTACCTTCGTGTATACCCACATCAGAGGAAGAGGAAATGGGGATATTACACGAATGCATTTGTATAATATCTTCAATTCGACCCAACACAATCTTTTAAGAACCAAACAACTTATTTTGGCAAAGTTTTTGTAAAATATAAAACTTGGACATGATTAAAAAATTATTTTTTACTTTTGAGTTTAAACTTCAAAGGTAACAGAAAATAAACACAGCTCATACGAAAAGGTTCCAAGTTATTGTAAGCAAGTTTAAATAATCTTTGTATCACTTATTGTACATGCATAACCAATCTACACTTACCCAACAGGAGCTGACCACACTCGATGGAAAAAATCCGTGAATCAAGAAAAAATTCATAGCATGAAATAAAACAACAAAATTAAACTCACAACTGAAGTCACCTTTGTGAGATTTTGTGTTCAACCCACAAATGGAAATGAGCTTTTTGCAGATATGTAAACAGCTGTGCTAGTTTTTCTTTCACGCTTTAGTCGGGGTATTTTCGTCTCCATCAGGTTGTCCCCCTTGCTATTTACCCATGTATTTACAAAAACCACCATCGAAGATGTCATTCGGAACAGTGAAATTTTTTCCATTTTACACGCACTCTTCAAAAGCAGGGGAAATCTGTTAGATGGAGAAATTTTTGGAAAACCATAACCAAACATGGACGTCCAAGAATCCCCAAATCAGATGCATAGGATTGTAATTCCATTGTAGATTCACCGACCAAGAATATAAAACAAAATAATGAGAATATTTAAGAGAAATGTGCTTAAGTAGGGCATCATCTCAGATGTTCAATTGAAATGATAAGTTTTGTCGTACTCAACATTGGAAGAGAAAAAACTGACAAAAATTGAAAAAATAAATTGTGATTTTTTTTTTAGCTTTTATTGTCAAAAGTTATTCTTTTTAACTTTGAAAAATAGTATTAATACTAGTCTTTTTTTGCCCCTTGTTCATTGCAAAATATATTTTCAAAAAAGTAAAAGACAAAAAAAAGCATTTAAACGTTTGTACCATGTTTTAAGTTCCTTTGAATGATCAAGGATTAACTTGTTGGGGACCTCATCCCAGCTTTTGTCATGTTCATATAAAAGTTTCATTATAAAAAAAAGGAGTGAGAAAAAGTTTGCGGGATTTACTTACTTTTTTCTGAGTGTAAGAAAAAATAATTGAAGCAAAAATAGAAATGTTTTTTCCAACTGTTATTTAGATATTTAATATGAAGAGACTCTTTTCAATATTCTTTATTTTTTAGAGTCTCTTTGTACATGTAATAATTAATGACTAGTATCAACCACCTTTATTATTTACGTAAAATATAATATACACACACATATATATATATAGATAGAGAGAATTTTATAAGAGTTATGTTGTAGGAATAGTGATTGTGTTTTGTTATAGAGATTCGTTTTGCGTGCTAGAGTTTTTTTTTTACTACAGGCCCCACAAAATGTTGTGTGTATAACACCTCACAATTCTAAATTAAATAATTAAAGTGTTAAGTGATAAATTAAGTGAAGGATTAGTGAAAATCCCAAAGATTAGACCAAAATACAAAGAAAGGGCAAAACGGTAATTAGCCAACACGCAACCCTAGGAAGATAAAAATTGAGCAAAAGGTCTCAGATGATAAAAATAAGTCTGGAGATGGATTCAGAACGAAAAATTGAGTGGATAGGCAAGTTTCAGAAAAATCAGTGAATAGTGTTTTTCGCGGGTAAAAATACCGCAGTAAGATTGCACCGTAAAATGTGCCAGTGGAATTTTGAGCTCTAGGTTTCAAATATGAGTTATAAATAGTTTATAGAGTTAGGAAATATGATTTCTGGAAATATTCGATGGAATTAAGTCAGTTTGGGGAAGCGTGCCAACGGCGCGCAATAGCTTAAAACAGTGTTTTCTCCGAATGACCGGAAAACTCCGGATTCATCTGATCAAGTATAATTAAAGGACATTAGTTAATGTTAAAAATTAGAATTTTTAAATAAGTTTTGAATTTATGAACGTTTAGTGTAATCGGAGAGAAATTCGGATGAGTTTTAAATCGCGTGGGACCCACCCCACTTAAGTCCACTTAAGCCACATCACCCTCCCTCACCATTCATCATCTTCTCTCTCCTTCTTCCTCATGAAATTCGCACATGGCAGCCCCTCACCACCATCTTCACTCAAAATTTTCTTTTCTCCATAACTACACCATTTCTTAACCAAATCAAGTGATTTTTGTGTTGAAATTTATTGGAAACAACCTTCTAAACACATTGGTAGCACTCTTAAGCCTTGAAACCATCTCTTTGGGGAGATCCAAGCCAAAACCAGTTGCGAATTTATGGAAAAAAATGGAGGTTCTTGGAGTCATTTGAGCTTCCATTGCTTGGAGGAGTCTTGGGTTAGAATCTAACGTTGATTGTGAGTATGTTTCCACCCCATTTTAGTGGTTTGATTGTAGTTTATTTTCATGAACCCTAAAGGAGGATTTTGTGATTGGTGATGTTAGAGAGCTCAAATGGAAAATGTCTATTAGATGATAATGTCTTAGAATGATGTATTAATGCTAGAAATGCAATGAAAATTTTTAGCGAAAAAAAGTGAATTTTAACTTAGAAAATTTAGTGCATGAAATGGATTTTTGAGTTTTGTGTTAATGTGTGGTATAGTGAATTGTAGTGTGATTATATGATGATATGAAGTGATTATGTGAGTTGTGGACCATAGGAATTGAGTGGAAATCCTTGGTTTGGCTAACAAAGATTCGGTCATTTTTGTATAAGTGAGTAAATTGATGTTTTGGAAAACTTTGGTGTTGTGTTGTGTGATGAAAAAGTCATTAGATGGGTTGTGTGGTGATTGGCATGTGGAAGGATCAATGTAAAAATAATGAGTGTTGAAAGTGGCAAAATGTGACTAAAGTGTAATATTTCGAAAAACGTTGCGTAAAAGTCGTAAAACAGAAAAAACGATGATTGAACTAGCATTTGGGTAACCTAAGTGAGTGTAATAAAATGAGAAAGAAAATTTAGAAAAATAAAACCTAAATTAAGACTATGATGGCCGAACCCTCCATGGTGTAAAAATAAAATCTAAAGTTACAGCAGAAACTTTAATCCCATATATATATATAGGGGCAGGATATTCTTACACTAGTGTAAGAGTTAGAAATCTTACACTCAATCTTGACCATTGATCCACTTGTATCCAATGGCTCACATTACTAAAAAATTTGAGCTCTTAGATATAAGTGTGATTAACGGACAAGATTAGGAGTGTAACTTACACTGGTGTAAAATGATCCTGACGCATATATATATATATATATATATATATATATATATATATATATATATATATATATATGGTTTACATTCATGCAACTGTTGTACGTGCAACAATCAAATACTTGCCATATATATACATGAAAGTATTAAATGTGGAAAATCATAAGCATATAAAAGATGAAAGTATTAAATGTGGGGAATCATAACCATACACCTATCAGTGTTGTACTAAAGCGGCTGTAGAATTAGTTTTACCTTATATAATATATATGGAAAATGTGTGTCATTTTAAAGCATGTAAAGTTGTGTCATTTTAAGAAAGAGAAAGAGATAGATAAAGGAGGAGAGAGAATTGACAAAAAATAAAATAAAAGGTGTGTGTCCCACCTCTTTGTGAGAGTGAAAGGATATAAGTTGCGTCATTTAAAAGGATATATACATATATATATATATATACATATATATATATATACATATATATATATATATATAGTTAAGGAAGGAAAAAGCCCAACTCATTTACAACGATAAGGTATTTGTGGGCTTCCAAAATATATAATTGATATGAATTAACTACTATTAGTGGGTGTTTGGTACATGAATTTTTTTTGGAAACTCGGGAAAGTGGATGAGGAAAATTATTTTCCCACATTTGGTAGAAAAAAGAGTAAAAATAATTCGGGAAAAAATATTTCCTGATGATTTTGTTTTACACAGCCAATTCTCATCCGAGAATACCATCAATAGCATTGTGTTTTTTTCCTACGCTATGGGAAAATAGTCACTTGTTTTCCAGATCAAATTACCCCCTTTCTCTCCTTATTCATTATTCTTCTTCTTCTTCTTCTTTCCAAGGCCTTGTTCATGCTTTCTGAACTCCATGTAAAATATAATATTCATGTTTGAGGTGATTGTGCTCCCTCTTTTCTAGGTAGGATTTCGTCAAATTGGATGAGGGAAACCAAACCAAAGTATTTGGGGCAGAGGTTATAAGTCATCTTGGTGGTGTGAGATTTTATCTGAATTTTTGTTATGCTACCTCTTTGGTTACTTGTTTCAGGCCTTTTTATTTTGGGAGGAGGTTTTGATTGTTCAACGGGTACTAAAAAAAAATTATAGCCAAATCTGAACTGTTAGCTGATACAAACCAGTCTAAGGCCCAGCAGAGTTCATGGACGATTTAGTTGCGAGACAGAGCGGGTCAGATGAATTCACAAAAGTTGGTGGGGAGCAAAATGGTGTCTGGAATGTGGGATGCTGATGGTTGGGTCTCTGATAAATCGATGAAGGTGGGGTTATTTTCGTAAAATTATCTCACATTCCCACCAATGTATTAGATTTAGATTTTAAAGAATTTTAATGGATTGTTTTTGTATAAAAAAATCCATTGGTATTCAATTAGAATTTTAAAGGATTGTCAAAAAGTCATGATGTATTTGATTATGATTTTAAAATATTGTTTTAAAGTCAATCCAAATCTGATGGTATTTAATCATAATTTTTTTTTTTTAGATAATTTAATCAAAATTTTAAACCAAGAAAAATGGTATTCAAAAATATGATTTTTAAATGGATTTTCTATTAGTGTAGATTTTGTGAGACATTTTAGTGAGGAGTATACGTAGCATGTCTCTCTCACAATGTCACCCTAACTCCTGGGATTTCTCTATTGCAGTGTCTCATAATCTACCCTAGCTTTTTTCTCAAAGCCATGGTATGTTCTTTATTGACTCATATATTTTCTCTGGTTTTGGTATTCCTCCTTATGCTATTCTTCTTCGTGTTTAATTGATGATTCATGGTTGTGCTTGTCGTCTCTAATGATGAGTTCCATTTTATTTCTTTTGCATTCACAAGGACCTAAACTCAAGATATTGCTTAAGCGGAATCAAGCATGTATTACTTGAACCAAATCCTTTTGATGTGATCACCTTAACTCTGATACGATCATATGCAAATATTTTTAAAAGTTTAATCTTTTAAGCAGTGTTGTAAAACCCGACTCTACCCGGAACCTGACGAACTGGTCATCGAACAGGTTCGGGTCAAGCATTAGACCGGTCATGCACCAGACCTGGTCAAACTCGGTGACCTGGTGACGAGGTCGGGTCATGCATTTTTACAAAAAAACAAAAACAAAAACAAAAACCAAAATTGTTTCATCTTGTCAGAAAAAATTTAGAACTCATTTTTGTAATTTTATTTGCTAGTAGTATAGTCTTTTACAATGACATCAAATTTCAACTTCCAATACTTAAGTAATTTGCGGAACAATAAATTAAGAGAATGTGACATGTCATTTCAATATAGATAAATTTGAAAAATATGAGTTCAATGTCATTGAGAGGTTTGTTTATAGGGATTCAGAGTTGCAATTTATATTAATATAGTAATAGCGTGCATTTTCATTCATTTGTACTTCATGAACTTATAAAATTGTGATTGGGTGATTTTTGAGCTTATTTAGTGAACCTTGTTTAACTCTTTTTAGATATGACAATTATAATTAAATTTATATGTTTATATTTATATATATTAATATATATCTGGGTCAACCGGTTCGACCAATAACCTAGTACTCTGACCGGATTAATGTCTGAATCGGGTTTAATAACACTACTTTTAAGAGAAGGGTATCAATATTTTTTATATTATAAAATAAAGTTCCAGAGATGGAAGATAAAGTAGAAGACATGAAGATACATATTAACATAATAAGAGCACTTTTGACTTAGTGCGAGGCTCTGAAGCATCTAACACTTCAAAAAATCTGAAGTGTCGTGTCCGACACTTCCCGACACTCTCTGATATTCCGACACTTCCCGACACTCCAACATGTGTTGCAAAGACTCAAAAAAAGGTTCGAAGGTTGCATTATGTTGCATTTTTTTTTGGATTCAACTATTAAATTCATTGTACTATAATTACCATTTTGTTGAGTTTAATGCAAAATTGATGGTATTATAAGATTAGCTTTTTTTTGTTAAATTATCGAATATTAAATATAATATACACTACATAAATTAAAAATATTATTAAATATCTAAACGTGTCGTAACATGTCGAAATATAACATTTTTTAGAATTAACGTGTCAGAGTGTCGTATCGTATCCGTTGTCGGTGCAACATAGGTGCGAGGAACATACAGAAATTAAATAATACACGTTATAACCATAAATAGATGAAAAATATATGAGTTGGATGGTTTATAGCCTAGAATGCACGGACATGGCATTTTTTTAAAAATTTACGTGTCTGACATCAACACGTTCCGACACGCGGTCAATATTTTAGGACACGCGGTCAACGCTCCGACACCTGTTTCCGACACGCAGTTAACGCTCCGACAGGTATCTGACATTTTTTTTATTTTTTTTATTTTGAGGTCTATATTTTATGTTATTAACTAAAAATGAAAATTAATTTATACGTTAATTTTTTTTTTCCGTTATGGAATTTGAGATAAAAAATTAATAAGATATTTTTGTTTTATATTTATATTATGGAATTTGAATATTTGATTGATTATATGATTTATTATGGACTGTTTTATGTATTAATATAAATTATATTATATATATTAAAAATATTATTTAATATTAAAATGTGTCATGTTGAAATATGATATTTTTTAAAATTAACACGTTAGCGTATCGTATCATGTTATGTCTCGTTAGGGGTGTTCATCAACCGAACCAAATCGATTCAAACTACGGTAACCAAACCGATTCAAATCGCGGTAACCGAATAAACCGAAAACCGAAAAATCTAAAACCGAAAAAAACCCGCAAATTTTAATTGGATTGGATTGATTTTCGGATTGGTAAATGAAAACCAATCCAATCCAAACCGATCCAATATATTAATTTTCCTCTACCTACTTGGGTCTTTCCTTAATCATAGTCCAAAAATTTCAAACCCAAGACCCATTACCCATCAACTAAACCCAAAAAAAAACCTAGTCACATCTTATAAACAAAATTTCATCTATGTAGAGGTTCATATCTCATTTTCCAAAAAAGAAAAACTGTATTATCGTTTACTATGCTTTTGTATTTTAAAAAAATAAAATTACAAAGCCAATATATACAAAAGATGTTATTTGCACAATAATCATGAAACAAATTTTAGGATTTTCAAAAAACCGAAAACCGATCCAATCCAAACCGAAAAAAATTGGATTGGTCGGATCGGATTTGAAGAAAAATACAAACCGAATGGATGATTACATGAGTAGACTGAAGGAATTGGATCAGATGACTTTTGTTTACAAAACTGATCCAATCCAAATCACGAACACCCCTATATCCCCGTTTCGCGTGTCGGCGTTGCAGCAATCATACTATAGATATCCTATTCGAGGACGGCATTTTGGACTTTCAATCCGAAAGTAATTATGATCTGAGTTGTGATACTCACATGCCGTGGACTACGCTTAGCTGAAATATCACGCCTCTGCGGTTGACCCGAGAAATTGTTCTTTTTGTCTTTAATTGCTCGAAGAAACAAGACAAAGAAAATGTAAAATACAATTTCTATGGAGTGTTTGGCATGAGAATTTTTTTTGATGTGTAGGAAAATTAAGGTGGATTTTCTAGTTGATCATATTTAGTAAGAGGTTTTAAAAAATTTGTCCATCATTCGGATTTGCATAACAATCTCAGTTTCTGTATAAAATTAAAAAAATTTGTCATTTCAGAATACCAAAGTGGTATTCCGTATTATCGTTACCCTATCAAATCAAAAAATATGAAAAAAAAACAATGGACACAAATATTCTTTTTCCAAAAATATGCCAAAAAGAAAGCCGGAGAGAAAGAGAATCTTTTTTTGTATTTAGCCAATGGTTAGCTTGGTGATTTTATCTCATTTTTCCATTAATATATTACCTTCAACCAAACATAAACTCAAAAAAATTTAAACCAATTTTTTCATTAATATTTCAGCCTACCAAATACTATCATTTTAACTTTTCTACCAAACTTATTTTCCTATCATATTCTTAATAATTATATTTATCTGAAAAGATAAATTTTATTCTCTACCCAACACCCATAATTAGCTTCATCTAATAGGCTCACTACTTAGAGCATCGTGCAAGCACACATGATAACGCAGACTATCATTGACGTATTGTAGTGTTTTTTTTAAAGAAGCATAATATCTCTCTTTCTTTCTTTTTTGGTAAACAGCATAATATCTCTTTATTATAGTGTTTAAGTATCTATATATCAACTTTAACTATTATATTATTTAGTAGGCATCAGCCTTGTTACACCATGAGTTATTTTCAGGTGAGAAATGTAATATTAATTTATTTTAGGCAAAATATCTAATATTTCGATCACCTTATATTTACAAGCAGACATGTTTACATATTAATTTGCCTCGATCACTTTTTTGGTTCGATTTTCTAAAGAGAACCAAAATGTAAACATTGGCAGTTGCGGTCAACTTTGCCCCAAAGAGAAGCTGATAAAAATCAATTCTTTTACATAAATTAATCGACACCTCATAATTTATAATTTCTTGGTAGAAGAAAAAGGAGGACAACAAGCCCATGGATATTCATAGCTAATTTTTCCCAGCCTCTTCTTCTTCATCTGCTTCTTTCTCCTTTTAAAATTTCATTCCTCATATTTGACAACCTTACCACCTTCTTTTTTTATCTTAAATATACATTACCTTCCATATGGATCAACCATTACCAACATCATTGTTTTCATTCTTATTATTAACACTTCATCTATCAATATCAGGTAATTTACAAAATGAATGGTTCATATAATTATTATTATCTCATACACAAAATGATTAATACCATTCATTTGCAGGGGTGATTTCAACAACATTCACTCTAGTTAACCAATGTAACTACACAGTGTGGCCAGCATCAACCGCAACAAGTGGAAATGCAACCATAGTAGCCTCAGGGTTCGTTTTGAAAACGGGTGAGTCTTTCAATTTCACCGCACCCACTTCATGGAGTGGCCGCTTCTGGGGTCGGACTCTTTGCACCACAGACTCAACCACCGGAAACTTCTCCTGTGTCGCTCATGATTGACATGAGAGGACTCCTTCTGAAATTCAGAGTTAAAATGTTCAACTGAGAGATTATATGGTCTAGTAAATTGGTAAAAACCTCGGTATAACAGGCTTCTAGACTTGGATGGTAGGTGTGAGGATCAATTGTACACAATCTTACCTATGCATTTTTGGGAAGAGGCTTGATCGATCCTAGAGGATCGGGAATGTCTAACCGAAGGTTAGTAATTGTATTTTGGTTTAGTAGGATAGTGGAAGTCTATGGAAGAGACACTATAAATGTAACAAATCATTGTGAACTATAATAGAGGCATATAACCAAAGGTGTGGGATATTTGCATAGTGAGAGGTTAAACCCTTTATTTATAGGAGAGATTACCAACGGGTGAAGAGTCTTGGTAGAAGTCAGATTGTTGGCGAATATGAGTATAAGGGGTCTCATCGCTTATCCCTTGTGTATAGGATAGAGGGTTCTATCCCTTGTCTCTTATGAACGGTCTTGAACAATACTGTTTCCCATACTCGAACCGGTAACCTTCTGGTCACAAGGAACAATCTTATCTTGCAACATTTAAGTCACAATTGTGTATGTTTTTACTATTGGCAACATTAATCACTAAAAAAAGAACCAACAACTGATGTCATAGTGCTAAGTAGCCCTCAAGGTTCAGAGCTGTGGAGATCAGATTTCACATCAGGTACAATTTCCAGTGGTCAAATGAATGATACTGGGAATTTTCTGCTTCAGGACAAAAATTTTGTGCTGGGACAGTTTTAGTCATCCTACTTTTTAATATCTTTCTAGTTCAATTAATAGCAATGTCAAAAATGAAAAACTACAAATTACTAAGAATATATGTTGGCTTCTGTTTGGTTAATATATAAATTAAAAAATTGTCATCTAAATTAATAGCAATGTATGAAAAACTAATTACATATATTCTAATATATAAATAAAAAAATTAATTTTATTTTTCCTATCACACTCATTACACAAACAAAATTTATTGCATATATTCTAATACATGGTTATGAAATAATTACAAGAAGACAATGTAT
>JAVKPL010009551.1:0-38492 GCA_032173675.1 Gastrolobium villosum
CATAAAATCATTTTCTTTTGCATTTATTTTATTCATCCATTTTCGACGGAATTCTTTTTCCGTCAAAAATCTTTGACGGAATCCATTTTCCGTCGAAAAACTTCATAAAATCAATTTCTTTTGCATTTATTTTATTCATCCATTTTCGACGGAATTCATTTTCCGTCAAAAATCTTTTACGGAATCCATTTTCAGTCGAAAAGCTTCATAAAATCAATTTCTTTTGCATTTATTTTATTATCCATTTTCGACGGAATTCATTTTCCGTCAAAAATCTTCGATAAAATCAATTTCTTTTGCATTTATTTTATTAATCCATTTTCGACGAAATTCTTTTTCCGTCAAAAAACTTCACAAAATCAATTTCTTTTGCATTTATTTTATTCATCCGTTTTCGATGGAATTCATTTTCCGTCAAAAATCTTCGACGGAATCCATTTTCCGTCGAAAAACTTACAAAATCAATTTCCTTTGTATTTATTTTATTAATCTGTTTTCGACGAAATTCTTTTTCCGTCGAAAAACTTCACAAAATCAATTTCTTTTGTATTTATTTTAGTCATCCGTTTTCGACGGAATACTTTTTTCGTCAAAAATCTTCGACGGAATCCATTTTTCGTCGAAAAACTTCATAAAATAATTTCTTTTGCATTTAATTTATTCATCCATTTTCGACGGAATTCATTTTCCGTCAAAAATCTTCGACGGAATCCATTTTCCGTCGAAAAACTTCACAAAATCAATTTCTTTTGCATTTATTTTATTCATCCATTTTCGACGGAATTCATTTTCCGTCAAAAAACTTCACAATATCAAATTCTTTTGCAATTATTTTATTCATCCATTTTCTACGGAATTCATTTCCCGTCAAAAATCTTCGACGGAATCCATTTTTCGTCGAAAAACTTCACAAAATCAATTTCTTTTGCATTTATTTTATTCATCCATTTTCGACGGAATTCATTTTCCGTCAAAAATCTTCGACGGAATCCATTTTCCGTCGAAAAACTTCACAAAATCAATTTCTTTTGCATTTATTTTATTCATCCATTTTCGACGGAATTCATTTTCCGTCAAAAATCTTCGTCGGAATCCATTTTCCGTCGAAAAACTTCACAAAATCAATTTCTTTTGCATTTATTTTATTAATCCGTTTTCGACGAAATTCTTTTTCCGTCGAAAAACTTCACAAAATCAATTTCTTTTGCATTTATTTTATTCATCCATTTTCGACGGAATACATTTTTCGTCAAAAATCTTCGACGGAATCCATTTTCCATCGAAAAAACTTCATAAAATCAATTTCTTTTGCATTTATTTTATTCATCCATTTTCGACGGAATTCATTTTCCGTCAAAAATCTTCGACGGAATCCATTTTCCGTCGAAAAACTTCACAAAATCAATTTCTTTTGCATTTATTTTATTCATCCATTTTCGACGGAATTCATTTTCCGTCAAAAATCTTCACAAAATCAATTTCTTTTGCATTTATTTTACAAAATCATTTTCGACGGAATTTATTTTCCGTCAAAAATCTTCGACGGAATCCATTTTCCGTCGAAAAACTTCACAAAATCAATTTCTTTTGCATTTATTTTATTCATCCATTTTCGACGGAATTCATTTTCCGTCAAAAATCTTCGACGGAATCCATTTTCGTCGAAAAACTTCATAAAATCAATTTCTTTTGCATTTATTTTATTCATCCATTTTCGACGGAATTCATTTTCCGTCAAAAATCTTCGACGGAATCCATTTTCCGTCGAAAAACTTCACAAAATCAATTTCTTTTGCATTTATTTTATCATCCATTTTCGACGGAATTCATTTTCCGTCAAAAATCTTCGACGAAATCCATTTTCTCATAAAATTTGCATTTATTTTATTCATCCATTTTCGACGGAATACATTTTTCGTCAAAAATCTTCGACGAAATCCATTTTCCGTCGAAAAACTTCACAAAATCAATTTCTTTTGCATTTATTTTATTCATCCATTTTCGACGGAATTCATTTTCCGTCAAAAATCTTCGACGGAATCCATTTTCCGTCGAAAAACTTCACAAAATCAATTTCTTTTGCATTTATTTTATTCATCCATTTTCGACGGAATTCATTTTCCGTCAAAAATCTTCGACGGAATCCATTTTCCGTCGAAAAACTTCATAAAATCAATTTCTTTTGCATTTATTTTATTCATCCATTTTCGACGGAATTCATTTTCCGTCAAAAATCTTCGACGGAATCCATTTTCCGTCGAAAAACTTCACAAAATCAATTTCTTTTGCATTTATTTTATTCATCCATTTTCGACGGAATTCATTTTCCGTCAAAAATCTTCATAAAATCAATTTCTTTTGGAATCCATTTTCCGTCGTCAAAAAACTTCACAAAATCAATTTCTTTTGCATTTATTTTATTCATCCGTTTTCGATGGAATTCATTTTCCGTCAAAAATCTTCGACGGAATCCATTTTCCGTCGAAAAACTTACTAAATCAATTTCCTTTGTATTTATTTTATTAATCTGTTTTCGACAAAATTCTTTTTCCGTCGAAAAACTTCACAAAATCAATTTCTTTTGTATTTATTTTAGTCATCCATTTTCGACGGAATACTTTTTTCGTCAAAAATCTTCGACGGAATCCATTTTTCGTCGAAAAACTTCATAAAATAATTTCTTTTGCATTTATTTTATTCATCCATTTTCGACGGAATTCATTTTCCGTCAAAAATCTTCGACGGAATCCATTTTCCGTCGAAAAACTTCACAAAATCAATTTCTTTTGCATTTATTTTATTCATCCATTGTCGACGGAATTCATTTTCCGCCAAAAATGTTCACAAAATCAATTTCTTTTGCATTTATTTTATTCATCCGTTTTCGACGGAATACATTTTTCGTCAAAAATCTTCGACGGAATCCATTTTTCGTCGAAAAACTTCATAAAATCAATTTCTTTTGCATTTATTTTATTCATCCATTTTCGACGGAATTCATTTTCCGTCCAAAATCTTCGACGGAATCCATTTTCCGTCGAAAAACTTCACAAAATCAATTTCTTTTGCATTTATTTTATTCATCCATTTTCGACGGAATTCATTTTCCGTCGAAAAATCTTCACAAAATCATTTTCTTTTGCATTTATTTCAAAATCAATTTCTTTTACATTTATTTTATTAATCCATCTTCGACGGAATCCATTTTCCGTCGAAAAACTTCACAAAATCAATTTCTTTTGCATTTATTTTATTCATCCATTTTCGACGGAATTCATTTTCCGTCAAAAATCTTCGACGGAATGCATTTTCCATCGAAAAACTTCAAAAAATCAATTTCTTTTGAATTTATTTTATTCATCCATTTTCCGTTTTCGACGGAATCCATTTTCCGTCGAAAAACTTCACAAAATCAATTTCTTTTGCATTTATTTTATTCATCCATTTTCGACGGAATTCATTTTCCGTCAAAAAAAAATCCTTCACAAAATCAATTTCTTTTGCATTTATTTTATTCATCCGTTTTCGACGGAATTCATTTTTCCGTCAAAAATCTTCGACGGAATCCATTTTTCGTCGAAAAACTTCACAAAATCAATTTCTTTTGCATTTATTTTATTCATCCATTTTCGACGGAATTCATTTTCCGTCAAAAATCTTCGACGGAATCCATTTTCCGTCGAAAAACTTCACAAAATCAATTTCTTTTGCATTTATTTTATTCATCCATTTTCGACGGAATTCATTTTCCGTCAAAAATCTTCGACGGAATCCATTTTCCGTCGAAAAACTTCACAAAATCAATTTCTTTTGCATTTATTTTATTCATCCATTTTCGATGGAATTCATTTTCCGTCAAAAATCTACGACGGAATCCATTTTCCGTCGAAAAACTTACAAAATCAATTTCCTTTGTATTTATTTTATTAATCTGTTTTCGACGAAATTCTTTTTCCGTCGAAAAACTTCAGAATATCAATTTCTTTTGTATTTATTTTAGCCATCCGTTTTCGACGGAATACATTTTTCGTCAAAATTCTTCGATGGAATCCATTTTTCGTCGAAAAACTTCATAAAATCAATTTCTTTTGCATTTATTTTATTCATCCATTTTCGACGGAATTCATTTTCCGTCAAAAATCTTCGACGGAATCCATTTTCCGTCGAAAAACTTCACAAAATCAATTTCTTTTGCATTTATTTTATTAATCCATTTTCGACGAAATTATTTTTCCGTCAAAAATCTTCATAAAATCAATTTCTTTTGCATTTATTTTATTCATCCTTTTTCGACGGAATTCATTTTCCGTCAAAAATCTTCGACGGAATCCATTTTCCGTCGAAAAACTTCACAAAATCAATTTCTTTTGCATTTATTTTATTCATCCATTTTCGACGGAATACATTTTTCGTCAAAAATCTTCAACGGAATCCATTTTCCATCGAAAAACTTCATAAAATCAATTTCTTTTGCATTTATTTTATTCATCCATTTTCGAATTCATTTTCCGTCAAAAATCCTCGACGGAATCCATTTTCCATCGAAAAACTTCATAAAATCAATTTCTTTTGCATTTATTTTATTCATCCATTTTCGACGGAATTCATTTTCCGTCAAAAATCTTCGACGGAATCCATTTTCCGTCGAAAAACTTCACAAAATCAATTTCTTTTGCATTTATTTTATTAATCCGTTTTCGACGGAATTCTTTTTCCGTCAAAAATCTTCGACGGAATCCATTTTCCGTCGAAAAACTTACAAAATCAATTTCCTTTGTATTTATTTTATTAATCTGTTTTCGACAAAATTCTTTTTCCGTCGAAAAACTTCAGAAAATCAATTTCTTTTGTATTTATTTTAGTCATCCATTTTCGACGGAATACTTTTTTCGTCAAAAATCTTCGACGGAATCCATTTTTCGTCGAAAAACTTCATAAAATAATTTCTTTTGCATTTATTTTATTCATCCATTTTCGACGGAATTCATTTTCCGTCAAAAATCTTCGACGAAATCCATTTTCCGTCGAAAAACTTCACAAAATCAATTTCTTTTGCATTTATTTTATTCATCCATTGTCGACGGAATTCATTTTCCGCCAAAAATGTTCACAAAATCAATTTCTTTTGCATTTATTTTATTCATCCGTTTTCGGAATACATTTTTCGTCAAAAATCTTCAACGGAATCCATTTTTCGTCGAAAAACTTCATAAAATCAATTTCTTTTGCATTTATTTTATTCATCCATTTTCGACGGAATTCATTTTCCGTCAAAATCTTTTACGGAATCCATTTTCCGTCAAAAAACTTCACAAAATCAATTTCTTTTGCATTTATTTTATTCATCCATTTTCGACGGAATTCATTTTCCGTCAAAAATCTTCGACGGAATCCATTTTCCGTCGAAAAACTTCTCAAAATCAATTTCTTTTGCATTTATTTTATTAATCCATTTTCGACGAAATTCTTTTTCCGTCAAAAAACTTCAAAAACATCACAAAATCAATTTCTTTTGCATTTATTTTATTCATCCATTTTCGACGGAATTCATTTTCCGTCAAAAATCTTCGACGGAATGCATTTTCCATCGAAAAACTTCAAAAAATCAATTTCTTTTGCATTTATTTTATTCATCCATTTTCGACAGAATTCATTTTCCGTCCAAAATCTTCGACGGAATCCATTTTCCGT
This sequence comes from Gastrolobium villosum, assembly GCA_032173675.1. Lineage (NCBI taxonomy): Eukaryota > Viridiplantae > Streptophyta > Magnoliopsida > Fabales > Fabaceae > Gastrolobium > Gastrolobium villosum. The sequence continues at coordinate 5,692 of JAVKPL010009551.1, forward strand.
CGAAAAACTTCACAAAATCAATTTCTTTTGCATTTATTTTATTCATCCATTTTCGACGGAATTCATTTTCCGTCAAAAATCTTCACAAAATCAATTTCTTTTGCATTTATTTTATTCATCCGTTTTCGACGGAATACATTTTTCGTCAAAAATCTTCAACGGAATCCATTTTTCGTCGAAAAACTTCATAAAATCAATTTCTTTTGCATTTATTTTATTCATCCATTTTCGACGGAATTCATTTTCCGTCAAAAATCTTCGACGGAATCCTATTTTCCATCGAAAAACTTCAAAAAATCAATTTCTTTTGCATTTATTTTATTCATCCATTTTCGACGGAATTCATTTTCCGTCAAAAATCTTCGACGGAATCCATTTTCCGTCGAAAAACTTCACAAAATCAATTTCTTTTGCATTTATTTTATTCATCCGTTTTCGATGGAATTCATTTTCCGTCAAAAATCTACGACGGAATCCATTTTCCGTCGAAAAACTTACAAAATCAATTTCCTTTGTATTTATTTTATTAATCTGTTTTCGACAAAATTCTTTTTCCGTCGAAAAACTTCAGAAAATCAATTTCTTTTGTATTTATTTTAGTCATCCGTTTTCGACGGAATACATTTTTCGTCAAAATTCTTCGATGGTATCCATTTTTCGTCGAAAAACTTCATAAAATCAATTTCTTTTGCATTTATTTTATTCATCCTTTTTCGACGGAATTCATTTTCCGTCAAAAATCTTCGACGGAATCCATTTTCCGTCGAAAAACTTCACAAAATCAATTTCTTTTGCATTTATTTTATTAATCTGTTTTCGACGAAATTATTTTTCCGTCGAAAAAATTCATAAAATCAATTTCTTTTGCATTTATTTTATTCATCCTTTTTCGACGGAATTCATTTTCCGTCAAAAATCTTCGACGGAATCCATTTTCCGTCGAAAAACTTCACAAAATCAATTTCTTTTGCATTTATTTTATTAATCTGTTTTCGACGAAATTATTTTTCCGTCGAAAAAATTCATAAAATCAATTTCTTTTGCATTTATTTTATTCATCCTTTTTCGACGGAATTCATTTTCTGTCAAAAATCTTCGACGGAATCCGTTTTCCGTCGAAAAACTTTACAAAATCAATTTCTTTTGCATTTATTTTATTAATCCGTTTTCGACGAAATTCTTTTTCCGTCGAAAAACTTCATAAAATCAATTTCTTTTGCATTTATTTTATTCATCTATTTTCGACGGAATTCATTTTCCGTCAAAAATCTTCGACGGAATCTATTTTCTGTCGAAAAACTTCAAAAAATCAATTTCTTTTGCATTTATTTTATTCATCCTTTTTCGACGGAATTCATTTTCCGTCAAAAATCTTCGACGGAATACATTTTTCGTCGAAAAACTTCTTAAAATCAATTTCTTTTGCATTTATTTTATTATCCATTTTCGACGTTTTCCGTCAAAAATTCTATTTTCCGTCGAAAAACTTCAAAAAATCAATTTCTTTTGCATTTATTTTATTCATCCATTTTCGACGGAATTCATTTTCCGTCAAAAATCTTCGACGGAATCCATTTTCCGTCGAAAAACTTCACAAAATCAATTTCTTTTGCATTTATTTTATTCATCCGTTTTCGATGGAATTCATTTTCCGTCAAAAATCTACGACGGAATCCATTTTCCGTCGAAAAACTTACAAAATCAATTTCCTTTGTATTTATTTTATTAATCTGTTTTCGACAAAATTCTTTTTCCGTCGAAAAACTTCAGAAAATCAATTTCTTTTGTATTTATTTTAGTCATCCGTTTTCGACGGAATACATTTTTCGTCAAAATTCTTCGATGGTATCCATTTTTTGTCGAAAAACTTCATAAAATCAATTTCTTTTGCATTTATTTTATTCATCCTTTTTCGACGGAATTCATTTTCCGTCAAAAATCTTCGACGGAATCCATTTTCCGTCGAAAAACTTCACAAAATCAATTTCTTTTGCATTTATTTTATTAATCTGTTTTCGACGAAATTATTTTTCCGTCAAAAAAATTCATAAAATCAATTTCTTTTGCATTTATTTTATTCATCCTTTTTTGACGGAATTCATTTTCCGTCAAAAATCTTCGACGGAATCCATTTTCCGTCGAAAAACTTCACAAAATCAATTTCTTTTGCATTTATTTTATTAATCCGTTTTCGACGAAATTCTTTTTCCGTTGAAAAACTTCACAAAATCAATTTCTTTTGCATTTATTTTATTCATCCATTTTCGACGGAATACATTTTTCGTCAAAAATCTTCAACGGAATTGATGTGCCTCTGGCAAGTGTGATTTTTCTGTGTTAAAATTGACAAGAATTGAGTCATAAGAGAGCAATTTAAATACATATTTGCTAATTATGTTGATTCTTTGTATGTCAATAATATGCACCTTTTAGTTGTCTTTTTACAGGAAAAAGAAGTGAAATTTTGAATTCAAAATTTGATTTCAAAATTTGAATTCAAAACTGTTTTTAATTTAATTCTTACGTTACGTAATAAGTTTTAATTTAATTCTTCAGTTACGTAATAAGTTTTAATTAAATTTTCAGTTATACGTTTCACGACATTTTCGTGAAAGAATCACTGTGTTGTGCGAGGAAAAAAAGAGTCTTATAAATAGAACTCTTCACAAAACCCGATGGTGGAACTCAGAAATTGGAAGGCAGATCTAGACACTTTGAGAGGAATAGCACACGGATCAGCATTTAAAGCTCATCATGTCAAATTCCAAATTATCCTTGATCAGCTCTGCACCATTTAAATCACATGTCAAACTATCCACAATTAACGCTGAAGCAATTAAAGGAAGAATCTGCAATCAAAGCGCTGAATCAAAGCACAGCTGGCACTACAGAAAATAAGGATAGGATACTTTGTCAGCATTACATCACGCTGAAGTGTCATCCTCATCTATTCACAAACCATCACATGGACCAGGCCCAGAAACTCAAGTATAAAAGGGTGGTCCTCCACCATTCCATTCAATTCAGATCTGGACCGGGTGAAGAAAGGGGCAGCTGTGGAGTTCTTCGCGTTCTTCGTTCTTCATCTTCTTCTTTCTCTTTCTCTTTTATTTTTAGTTTATGTTGAATTTTAGATCAGCGATCAATATGTTGATTGGCTAGATCTTTTTATTGTAGTCAGGGTCACGATCCATATGTGAACCCTTGACATGAAGGATTGATTTGTGGTTTTTAATTTATATAATTATCTTTATCTTTACTCTGTGCGAATTTTATATTCCCTTTGTTAGAATTGATCAATCTGATAGTTGGGGATATTCTGAGGATCAAAACCCTAGATAGGAATATTGGGGTTTTGATCTGGAAAGGGGGTAAGATAACAATCTGTATACGTGCTAGGAATAGACGTGTATACGATTGCAGATGTTTAAATTATCGCGCCCATTGCTTGATCCCATGAGAAATATTGCAAGGAATTGGGGTTTCTCATGGGATTAAAGGGTTAACCCTGCAAGGAATTGAGGGTTAGCTATTAAATCTTTTAGATGATAATTTATCTGAGTAATTATATAAATAATTATTGTAAATCAATCCGGAGTAAAAAGCGGGGATCATTTGGTGAATGAACCCTGGCTACAATGTTTTTCTCATCTTCTTTACAAATCAATTTTTAATTTTATTGTTTTATTTTTCAATCTAAAAACACAAAAACAAGTCTTTTATTTTCTAAATTCAATTTCCATCAAATTGACAATATTTGTCAAAAACCCTATTTGAATTTTTCCATTCTTTGAGAAAATTTTTAATTGATATTAGATCCCAATCCCTGTGGAGATGAACTTTATTTATCACTTTATTACTTGTGCGATCGGTATACTTGCCGGAGAGCATCAAGTTTTTGGCGCCGTTGCCGGGGATTGGTTTATCTGATATCATATAATCTTGATCTTTAGGATTGGATTTGTGAATATTTGTGAATATTTTTATTTTCTTTATTTATTTTAATTTTACTTTTATTTGAACAGTGCTACTGATCTCTTTTCTGAGTTGTATGCGAGGTACAATCCCAGAATTTCCACTTAATTTGGAAATCACTAGAGCAGAAAAGAGGAACAGAAAACTTGCTCGAAAGAAGCTTACATTCAACGAGTTAGAAACTCTGTCTGAAGAATCACAAATCATGGCATCAAACAATGATGCAGACAATCCATTCATGGATACTATTCTGACTCCATCTTTTAACATTCCTAACTCAAGCATTGTTCAGCCTGATATTGGTAACAATAATTGGCAGCTTAAGTCTTCCAATATTCAATTGGTGGAGCGTGCTCAGTTTGGTGGAGAGGCTGATGAGGACCCTCACAGGTTCATTGACAGATTTCTGATGATCTGTGACTCCACTAAACACCCACAGGTGTCCAATGATGCAGTCAGGCTGAGACTGTTTCCCTTTGCTCTTAAAGGGAAAGCTTTGAATTGGTTGGAAAGGCAACCAGCAAGAAGTATTCCATCATGGGAGAGTCTCTCAAATAAATTCTTTGCTGAGTTCTTTTCCATGGAGAGGTTTAACAAGATGGTGAATGATATCACCAATTTCACCCAGGCTGAGGGCGAAACTATGTGTGCAGCCTGGAACCGCTTCAAGGATCTAATGAGGAGATGTCCTCATTACCCCATGACCAATGGTGATCAGGTCCGAATTTTTTTCAATGGGTGTAAACCTGAAGTTCGGATAGTGCTGAATGGTGCAGCAGGTGGTAGCATCAAATCCTTGAGAGCAAATGAGACTCTTGAGTTAATAGAAAGAATGGCTGCCAATGAAAATGAATGTTTGGCAGCCAAGCCTAAGAGAGGGATTCTACACCTGGATAACAATGATGCGGTTCTGGCTGAGAATAAATTGTTAGCACAACAGCTTGCAAATTTGACCTCAAGGCTGGACAAGATGCAACTTTCCACTATGCAATTTGCATCTGTGGTTTGTGAATACTGCAAGAGTGAGCATGAATCCAATGAATGCTCATCTTTGTTATCTTCTGATTCTCCTCAACAAGTGCAAGTGAATGGAGTATGGTACGAGCAAAGATCTCCACCAAGAAACATTCTTAGGAATCAGAATTTCCCTTCTGCAAATAACAATTTTCAGAGAAGAACTCAAGGCACAGGACTGGATTACAATTCCAACAATTACTTGCAGCCTCCACCAGTCCAAGCTAAGGAGCCTTCTGATTTGGAAAGGTTAGTTGGACAAATGGCCCAACACTCCAATGCCTTCATGGAAGAGACTAGGGCCACCACTAAAAACATGAATGTTTCTATCAGGAATTTAGAGAATCAAGTTGGCCAGCTGGCTAAGCAAGTTGCTGATAAAAATCCAGGCACTTCCTCTAGTAACACATTTAAAAATTCCAAGGAGGATTGTATGTTTATCACAACTAGAAGTGGTAAGGTGGTAGGAGCTCCAGAAAAGCTTAAGGTGGTGGAGGAGCCAAAAAAAGAAGAGGAGATTCCTTCTAATGTCCAGACACCTCTTCGGAAAGGAGAAGAAAAAGAGCCTCCTATTGTTGCTGAAAAGAAGAAGTTTGAGTTGAATCCTGAATATGTAAGGGCTATGGCACCATATCCTGAAAGATTCAAACTGGATGATCAGAAAAAGCATTATGGCAGGTTCTTGGACCTTTTCAAAAAGCTTCATATTAATATTCCATTTGTTGAAGCTTTGGTCAATATGCCAAATTATGCTAAATTTATGAAAGATCTTTTGTCAAGAAAGCACAAGTTATAAGAGTGCCAAACTGTAGCACTTACTGAGGAGTGCAGTGCTATCATTACAAAGAAGTTCCCGCCTAAGCGTCATGATCCAGGAAGCTTCAATATTCCTATTGAAATTGGGAACACCAAATTTGGTAGAGCCTTGTGTGATATTGGGGCAAGTATAAATTTAATGCCCTTGTCTGTTTGTAAATCTCTGGGGATTACTGATTTGAAACCCACTTTGGCATCTCTTCAACTTGCTGATAAGTCTGTAAGAAAGCCTAGTGGAATAATAGAAGATGTTCTTGTGAAGGTAGACAAGTTCATCTTCCCTGCTGATTTTGTAGTGTTGGATATGGAAGGAGGAGCTGAAATGCCACTTTTGCTGGGTAGACCTTTCTTAGCTACATCTCGTGCACTGATTGATGTGGAAAGCGGGAAGCTAGAGCTAAGAATGAATGATGAAACCGTTACTATCCATGTCTTTGATTTCTAAAACAGTCTTCTCACAAAGACGATTGTTTTAATCTTGAAGTTGTAAAGGAAGAACAAGATGTAGCGGTTGAGCTTCCTCAAGATTTAAAAGATGATGCCAAAGAAGATGGAAACCCAAAAGTGGAAGTGAAGGATCTTCCTAAAAATTTAATTGATGATGTTAAAGAGGTGAGAACGCTTCAAGAGAGGCATACTCCTACAAAGAAGAAGGTAAGAAGAAAGGAAGTAGTGAACTTCTTTGATACAAGTTGGAAGAGACACCGAGAGCTGAAGTTTGACAAGAGACACCGAGACTCTATCTCTCGGAAAAATCAAAGCTTCAAAGAGTTCTTAACATGGATCCATGGTTTGGATCAAATCTGGGAATGGTGGTCCCATACACCAAGGCATCCAGTACCACCAGATCCTTCATTTGCTGAGTCATCCCACACTGCTGAAGGGGATGACATGGAGGGCTGATCTTATCTCCTTGCTGATGGAGATCTTGTATATTAGTTTATTTTTCTGTTTCGTATTTTTAAGTTATTTTGTGTTGGTATATTTTTCTCTGATGTTTTAATGTGTGCATTATAGTTTCTTCTATATGCCACTATTTGTTCTATTGTGCAGGATTTTCTTCCTTCTTGGAGTTTAATTATTGCTGGGGACAACAACGTTTAAATCTGGGAATGGTTTGATGGTTGGCTTGCACCTTAGAACTTCAATTCTTCGATCAGGGGAGTTATTCTAACTCTTTTACTTTTTAGTTATTTTTATAGTTATTTTGTGTTATTTAAAAAAAAATGTGTGTTTTGAACAAATCCCAGGTTTAAATGTGCTCATCTTGTTAATGTACATGATTAAATTCTTGGAATATATTGTATGACTTTCTGACTTAACATTGCATAGGTATAATTAGATTGCATGATTGCTCGTTTGTCTGAATTAATATTGTGAAATTCTGATAATGTCTGAGGTCAATTTTCTTGAGTCTGCATTGATACCATAGCTGTGAGGTTTTGAGCCTAAACACTGAAATTTTTGTTGAGAGGCCTCACTGTTGTAATACTCTAGAACTTGATTTGTTTCTCTATTATGCATGCATTGATTGATATGATAAAGACATTTTGTTCTTATTTGCTATTGGCCAAAATAACCCACCTGTATGAGATTTTCCTTGCTAGCCCTTTGAGCCTGAAATTAATTCTTGATAAATGACCTGTGGCCTGATTGATGGCTTAGCCTATATCCATTTTCCGTGACTTACCTTGATTGAGATTGAATCATTGAATGTGTTGAAAATAAAATAAAGAAATTGAGGTAAACTCCACAATGGTCAAGTAATTAAGGGATGAAAAAATTCATATATACCCTAAAAAAAAAAGAGAGAGAGAAAGGGCAAAATGAAAAAGGGTAAAGTGAAAAGCAAGAAAAAGGAAAAAAATAAAAGGTGGTTGGAAGGAATTAATTCCCGAAATTCTGTGGGAATGTTAGTGGAGCAAAACAATTGATTGAATCTGTTAAAAGTGAAATAATATCAGTTTTTAATCTCTTGGTTGTTTGAGCTACTATCCAAATTTTCCTACCAATTACCCCGGCCAAGTTACAACATGTGAAGTCCTTTTGATCAATTGATGCATGTGTTTGATTCTTCAATTTTAAGAATTTTTGAGAATATAATCAAGGATATGGTAGTGTTATAGCTTTGAGTAGTTGAGTGCTCATGATACCCTTAAACACTAAGTGTTGAGTGAACATTATTTATCTATGTGAGGGGTAATCAATGTAGACTTGTATATTTAAGAAGCTGATGGCATTATTGGAAGTTCATAATATTGAGTCAGGCATGCATGGCATATTGTATCTGATAGTGTCTATGATTGTTATGTTGGATTAAGTGGATATTTCCTGGATTAAGTCTTTTACATTGCTGGGGACAGCAACGTTTAAATCTAGGAATGGTTTGATGTGCCTCTGGCAAGTGTGATTTTTCTGTGTTAAAATTGACAAGAATTGAGTCATAAGAGAGCAATTTAAATACATATTTGCTAATTATGTTGATTCTTTGTATGTCAATAATATGCACCTTTTAGTTGTCTTTTTACAGGAAAAAGAAGTGAAATTTTGAATTCAAAATTTGATTTCAAAATTTGAATTCAAAACTGTTTTTAATTTAATTCTTACGTTACGTAATAAGTTTTAATTTAATTCTTCAGTTACGTAATAAGTTTTAATTAAATTTTCAGTTATACGTTTCACGACATTTTCGTGAAAGAATCACTGTGCTGTGCGAGGAAAAAAAGAGTCTTATAAATAGAACTCTTCACAAAACCCGAAGGTGGAACTCAGAAATTGGAAGGCAGATCTAGACACTTTGAGAGGAATAGCACACGGATCAGCATTTAAAGCTCATCATGTCAAATTCCAAATTATCCTTGATCAGCTCTGCACCATTTAAATCACATGTCAAACTATCCACAATTAACGCTGAAGCAATTAAAGGAAGAATCTGCAATCAAAGCGCTGAATCAAAGCACAGCTGGCACTACAGAAAATAAGGATAGGATACTTTGTCAGCATTACATCACGCTGAAGTGTCATCCTCATCTATTCACAAACCATCACATGGACCAGGCCCAGAAACTCAAGTATAAAAGGGTGGTCCTCCACCATTCCATTCAATTCAGATCTGGACCGGGTGAAGAAAGGGGCAGCTGTGGAGTTCTTCGCGTTCTTCGTTCTTCATCTTCTTCTTTTTCTTTTTCTTTTATTTTTAGTTTATGTTGAATTTTAGATCAGCGATCAGTATGTTGATTGGCTAGATCTTTTTATTGTAGTCAGGGTCACGATCCATATGTGAACCCTTGACATGAAGGATTGATTTGTGGTTTTTAATTTATATAATTATCTTTATCTTTACTCTGTGCGAATTTTATATTCCCTTTGTTAGAATTGATCAATCTGATAGTTGGGGATATTCTGAGGATCAAAACCCTAGATAGGAATATTGGGGTTTTGATCTGGAAAGGGGGTAAGATAACAATCTGTATACGTGCTAGGAATAGACGTGTATACGATTGCAGATGTTTAAATTATCGCGCCCATTGCTTGATCCCATGAGAAATATTGCAAGGAATTGGGGTTTCTCATGGGATTAAAGGGTTAACCCTGCAAGGAATTGGGGGTTAGCTATTAAATCTTTTAGATGATAATTTATCTGAGTAATTATATAAATAATTATTGTAAATCAATCCGGAGTAAAAAGCGGGGATCATTTGGTGAATGAACCCTGGCTACAATGTTTTTCTCATCTTCTTTACAAATCAATTTTTAATTTTATTGTTTTATTTTTCAATCTAAAAACACAAAAACAAGTCTTTTATTTTCAAAATTCAATTTCCATCAAATTGACAATATTTGTCAAAAACCCTATTTGAATTTTTCCATTCTTTGAGAAAAAGTTTAATTGATATTAGATCCCAATCCCTGTGGAGACGAACTTTATTTATCACTTTATTACTTGTGCGATCGGTATACTTGCCGGAGAGCATCAGGAATCCATTTTCCATAGAAAAACTTCATAAAATCAATTTCTTTTGCATTTGTTTTATTCATCCATTTTCGACGAAATACATTTTCCGTCAAAAATCCTCGACGGAATCCATTTTCCATCGAAAAACTTCATAAAATCAATTTCTTTTGGATTTATTTTATTCATCCATTTTCGACGGAATTCATTTTCCGTCAAAAATCTTCGACGGAATCCATTTTCCGTCGAAAAACTTCCCAAAATCAATTTCTTTTGCATTTATTTTATTAATCCGTTTTCGACGAAATTCTTTTTCCATCGAAAATCTACGACGGAATCCATTTTCCGTCGAAAAACTTACAAAATCAATTTCCTTTGTATTTATTTTATTAATCTGTTTTCGACAAAATTCTTTTTCCGTCGAAAAACTTCAGAAAATCAATTTCTTTTGTATTTATTTTAGTCATCCGTTTTCGACAGAATACTTTTTTCGTCAAAAATCTTCGACGGAATCCATTTTTCGTCGAAAAACTTCATAAAATAATTTCTTTTGCATTTATTTTATTTATCCGTTTTCGATGGAATTCATTTTCCGTCAAAAATCTTCGACGAAATCCATTTTCGTCGTCCATTTATTTTATTCATCCATTGTCGACGGAATTCATTTTCCGCCAAAAATGTTCACAAAATCAATTTCTTTTGCATTTATTTTATTAATCCGTTTTCAACGGAATACATTTTTCGTCAAAATTCTTCGATGGAATCCATTTTCCGTCGAAAAACTTCACAAAATCAATTTCTTTTGCATTTATTTTATTAATCCGTTTTCGACGAAATTCTTTTTCCGTCGAAAAACTTCATAAAATCAATTTCTTTTGCATTTATTTTATTCATCCATTTTCGACGGAAATACATTTTTCCGTCAAAAATCTTCAACGGAATCCATTTTCCATCGAAAAACTTCATAAAATCAATTTCTTTTGCATTTATTTTATTCATCCATTTTCGACGGAATTCATTTTCCGTCAAAAATCTTCGACGGAATCCATTTTCCATCGAAAAACTTCATAAAATCAATTTCTTTTGCATTTATTTTACAAAATCAATTTCCTTTGTATTTATTTTATCCAAAATCTGTTTTCGACAAAATTCTTTTTCCGTCGAAAAACTTCAGAAAATCAATTTCTTTTGCATTTATTTTATTCATCCATTTTCGACGGAATTCATTTTCCGTCAAAAATCTACGACGGAATCCATTTTCCGTCGAAAAACTTACAAAATCAATTTCCTTTGTATTTATTTTATTAATACGGAATCCATTTTTCGTCGAAAAACTTCATAAAATAATTTCTTTTGCATTTATTTTATTCATCCGTTTTCGATGGAATTCATTTTCCGTCAAAAATCTTCGACGGAATCCATTTTCCGTCGAAAAACTTCACAAAATCAATTTCTTTTGCATTTATTTTATTCATCCATTGTCGACGGAATTCATTTTCCGCAAAAAATGTTCACAAAATCAATTTCTTTTGCATTTATTTTATTAATCCGTTTTCGACGGAATACATTTTTCGTCAAAATTCTTCGATGGAATCCATTTTTCGTGAAAAACTTCATAAAATCAATTTCTTTTGCATTTATTTTATTAATCCGTTTTCGACGGAATACATTTTTCGTCAAAATTCTTCGATGGAATCCATTTTTCGCCGAAAAACTTCATAAAATCAATTTCTTTTGCATTTATTTTATTCATCAGTTTTCGACGGAATCCATTTTCCGTCGAAAAACTTCACAAAATCAATTTCTATTGCATTTATTTTATTAATCCGTTTTCGACGAAATTATTTTTCCGTCGAAAAACTTCACAAAATCAATTTCTTTTGCATTTATTTTATTCATCCATTTTCGACGGAATACATTTTTCGTCAAAAATCTTCGACGGAATCCATTTTCCATCGAAAAACTTCATAAAATCAATTTCTTTTGCATTTATTTTATTCATCCATTTTCGACGGAATTCATTTTCCGTCCAAAATCTTCGACGGAATCCATTTTCCGTCGAAAAATTTCACAAAATCAATTTCTTTTGCATTTATTTTATTAATCAGTTTTCGACGAAATTCTTTTTCCGTCGAAAAACTTCACAAAATCAATTTCTTTTGCATTTATTTTATTTATCCATTTTCGACGGAATACATTTTTCGTCAAAAATCTTCGACGGAATCCATTTTCCATCGAAAAACTTCATAAAATCAATTTCTTTTGCATTTATTTTATTCATCCATTTTCGACGGAGTTCATTTTCCGTCAAAAATCTTCGACGGAATCCATTTTCCATCGAAAAACTTCATAAAATCAATTTCTTTTGCATTTATTTTATTCATCCATTTTCGACGGAGTTCATTTTCCGTCCAAAATCTTCGACGGAATCCATTTTCCGGCAAAATCTTCACAAAATCAATTTCTTTTGCATTTATTTTATTCATCCATTTTCGACGGAATTCATTTTCCGTCAAAAATCTTCACAAAATCAATTTCTTTTGCATTTATTTTATACATCCGTTTTCGACGGAATACATTTTTCGTCAAAAATCTTCAACGGAATCCATTTTTCGTCGAAAAACTTTATAAAAACAATTTCTTTTGCATTTATTTTATTCATCCATTTTCGACGGAATTCATTTTCCGTCAAAAATCTTCTACGGAATCCAATTTCCGTCGAAAAACTTCACAAAATTAATTTCTTTTGCATTTATTTTATTCATCCGTTTTTGATGGAATTCATTTTCTGTCAAAAAACTTCGACGGAATCCATTTTCCGTCAAAAATATTCTACGGAATCCATTTTTCGTCGAAAAACTTCACAAAATTAATTTCTTTTGCATATATTTTTTTCATCTGTTTTCGATGGAATTTGTTTTCCGTCGAAAAACTTCATAAAACCAATTTCTTTTGCATTAATTTAATTCATCCATTTTCGACGGAATACATTTTCCGTCCAAAATCTTCGACGGAATCCATTTTCCGTCGAAAAACTTCACAAAATCAATTTCTTTTGCAATTATTTTATTCATCCGTTTTCGATGGAATTAATTTTTCGTGAAAAATCTTCGACGGAATCCAGTTTCCATAAAATATCTTCTACGGAATCCATTTTCCGTCGAAAATCTTCAAAAAATCAATTTCTTTTGCATTTATTTTATTAATCCGTTTTCGACGATAATCTTTTTCCGTCGAAAAACTTCACAAAATCAATTTCTTATGCATTTATTTTATTAATCCATTTTCGACGAAATTCTTTTTCCGTCGAAAAACTTCACAAAATTAATTTCTTTTGCTTTTATTTTACTCATCCGTTTTCGACGGAATACATTTTTCGTCAAAAGTCATCGACAGAATCCATTTTTCATCAAAAAAACATCATAAAATCATTTTCTTTTGCATTTATTTTTTCCATCCATTTTCGACGGAATTCATTTTCCGTCCTAAATCTTCGACGAAATCCATTTTCCGTCAAAAAACTTCACAAAATCAATTTCTTTTGCATTTATTTTATTCATCCATTTTCGACGGAATTCATTTTCCGTCAAAAATCATCACAAAATCAATTTCTTTTGCATTTATTTTATTCATCCATTTTCGACGGAGTACATTTTTCGTCAAAAATCTTCGACGGAATCCATTTTTCGTCGAAAAACTTCATAAAATCAATATCTTTTGCATTTATTTTATTCATCCATTTTCGACGGAATTCATTTTCCGTCAAAAATCTTCGACGGAATCTATTTTCCTTCGAAAAACTTCACAGAATAAATTTCTTTTGCATTTATTTTATTCATCCATTTTCGACGGAATTCATTTTTCGTCCAAAATCTTCGACGGAATCCATTTTCCGTCGAAAAACTTCACAAAATCAATTTCTTTTGCATTTATTTTATTCATCCATTTTCGACGGAATCCATTTTCCGTCGAAAAACTTCACAAAATCGATTTCTTTTGCATTGATTTTATTCATCCGTTTTCGATGGAATTCATTTTCCGTCAAAAATCTTTGACGGAATCCATTTTCCGTCAAAAAACTTTACAAAATCAATTTCTTTTGCATTTATTTTATTCATCCGTTCTCGACGGAATACATTTTTCGTCAAAAATCTTCAACGGAATCCAATTTTCGTCGAAAAATTCATAAAATCAATTTCTTTTGCATTTATTTTATTCATCCATTTTCAACGGAATTCATTTTCCGTCAAAAATCTTCGACGGAATCCATATTTCGTCGAAAAATTTCATAAAATCAATTTCTTTTGCATTTATTTTAATCATCCATTTTCGACGGAATCCGTTTTCCATCTAAAAATTTCACAATATCAATTTATTTTGCATTTATTTTATTCATCCATTTTCGACGGAATTCATTTTCCGTCGAAAAACTTCACAAAATAAATTTCTTTTGCATTAATTTAATTCATCCATTTTCGGAAATACATTTTCCGTCAAAAATCTTCGACGGAATCCATTTTCTGTCGAAAAACATACAAAATCAATTTCCTTTGCATTTATTTTATTCATCCACTTTCGACGGAATTCATTTTCCGTCAAAAATCTTCGACGCAATCCCTTTTCCGTCGAAAAACTTCACAAAATCAATTTCTTTTCATTTTTTTATTCATCCGGTTTCGAAGGAATTCATTTTCCGTCAAAAATCTTTGACGGAATCCATTTTCCGTCAAAAATATTCTACGGAATCCATTTTCCGTAGAAAAACATCACAAAATGAATTTCTTTTGCATTTATTTTATTCATCCGTTATCGACGGAATACGTTTTCCGTCACAAAAACTTCACAAAATTAATTTCTTTTGCATTTATTTTATTCATCCATTTTCAACGGAATTCATTTTCAGTCAAAAATCTTCGACAGAATGAATTTTCCGTCGAAAAACTTCACAACATCAATTTCTTTTGCATTTATTTTATTCATCCATTTTCGACGGAATCCATTTTCCTTCGAAAAACTTTACAAAATCAAATTATTTTCCAATTTATTTTATTCATCTGTTGTCGACGGGATTAGTTTTCCGTCAAAAATCTTCGACGGATTTTCTTTTTCGTCGAAAAACTTCACAAAATCAACTTCTTATCCATTTATTTTATTCATCCATTTTGAACGGAATCCATATTCCTTCGAAAAACAACACAAAATCAATTTGTTTTGCATTTATTTTATTAATCCATTTTCGACGGAATACATTTTCCGTCAAAAATCTTCGACGGATTTCCATTTTCTGTCTAAAAACTTCACAAAATCAATTTCTTTTGCATTTATTTTTTTCATCTGTTTTCGATGGAATTAATTATCCGTCAAAAATCTTCGATGGAATCTATTTTCAGTCAAAAATCTTCTTCGGAATCCATTTTCCGTCGAAAAACTTCACAAAATCAAATTTTTTTGCATTTATTTTATTCATCCATTTTCAACGGAATTCATTTTCCGTCAAAAATCTTCGACGGAATCCATTTTCCGTCGAAAAACTTCACAAAATTAATTTCTTTCGCATTTATTTTATTCATCCATTTTTGATGGAATTCATTTTCCGTCGAAAAACTTCACAAAATAAATTTCTTTTGCATTAATTTCATTCATCCATTTTCGACGGAATATTTTTCCGTCAAAAATCTTCGACGGAATCCATTTTCCGTCGAAAAACTTCACAAAATCGATTTCTTTTGCATTGATTTTATTCATCCGTTTTCGATGGAATTCATTTTCCGTCAAAAATCTTTGACGGAATCCATTTTCCGTCAAAAAACTTTACAAAATCAATTTCTTTTGCATTTATTTTATTCATCCGTTCTCGACGGAATACATTTTTCGTCAAAAATCTTCAACGGAATCCAATTTTCGTCGAAAAATTCATAAAATCAATTTCTTTTGCATTTATTTTATTCATCCATTTTCAACGGAATTCATTTTCCGTCAAAAATCTTCGACGGAATCCATATTTCGTCGAAAAATTTCATAAAATCAATTTCTTTTGCATTTATTTTAATCATCCATTTTCGACGGAATCCGTTTTCCATCTAAAAATTTCACAATATCAATTTATTTTGCATTTATTTTATTCATCCATTTTCGACGGAATTCATTTTCCGTCGAAAAACTTCACAAAATAAATTTCTTTTGCATTAATTTAATTCATCCATTTTCGACGGAATACATTTTCCGTCAAAAATCTTCGACGGAATCCATTTTCTGTCGAAAAACTTACAAAATCAATTTCCTTTGCATTTATTTTATTCATCCATTTTCGACGGAATTCATTTTCCGTCAAAAATCTTCGACGCAATCCCTTTTCCGTCGAAAAACTTCACAAAATCAATTTCTTTTCATTTTTTTATTCATCCGGTTTCGAAGGAATTCATTTTCCGTCAAAAATCTTTGACGGAATCCATTTTCCGTCAAAAATCTTCTACGGAATCCATTTTCTGTCGAAAAACATCACAAAATCAATTTCTTTTGCATTTATTTTATTCATCTATTTGGAATCCATTTTCCGTCACAAAAACTTCACAAAATTAATTTCTTTTGTATTTATTTTATTCATCCATTTTCAACGGAATTCATTTTCAGTCAAAAATCTTCGACAGAATGAATTTTCCGTCGAAAAACTTCACAAAATCAATTTCTTTTGCATTTATTTTATTCATCCATTTTCGACGGAATCCATTTTCCTTCGAAAAACTTTACAAAATCAAATTATTTTCCAATTTATTTTATTCATCCGTTTTCGACGGAATTAGTTTTCCGTCAAAAATCTTCGACGGATTTTCTTTTTCGTCGAAAAACTTCACAAATTCAACTTCTTATCCATTTATTTTATTCATCCATTTTGAACGGAATCCATATTCCTTCGAAAAACAACACAAAATCAATTTGTTTTGCATTTATTTTATTAATCCATTTTCGACAATACATTTTCCGTCAAAAATCTTCGACGGATTTCCATTTTCTGTCTAAAAACTTCACAAAATCAATTTCTTTTGCATTTATTTTTTTCATTTGTTTTCGATGGAATTAATTATCCGTCAAAAATCTTCGATGGAATCTATTTTCAGTCAAAAATCTTCTTCGGAATCCATTTTCCGTCGAAAAACTTCACAAAATCAATTTTTTTGCATTTATTTTATTCATCCATTTTCAACGGAATTCATTTTCCGTCAAAAATCTTCGACGGAATCCATTTTCCGTCGAAAAACTTCACAAAATTAATTTCTTTCGCATTTATTTTATTCATCCATTTTTGATGGAATTCATTTTCCGTCCAAAAACTTCGACGGAATCCATTTTCCGTCGAAAAACTTCACAAAATAATTTCTTTTGCATGAATTTAATTCATCCATTTTCGACGGAATACATTTTCCGTCAAAAATCTTCGACGGAATCCATTTTCCGTCGAAAAACTTCACAAAATCAATTTCTTTTGCATTTATTTTATTAATCTATTTTCGACGGAATTCTTTTTCCGTCAAAAATCTTCGACGGAATCCATATTTCGTCGAAAAATTTCATAAAATCAATTTCTTTTGCATTTATTTTATTCATCCATTTTCGACGGAATCCGTTTTCCATCTAAAAATTTCACAATATCAATTTATTTTGCATTTATTTTATTCACCCATTTTCGACGGAATTCATTTTCCGTCGAAAAACTTCACAAAATAAATTTCTTTTGCATTAATTTAATTCATCCATTTTCGACGGAATACATTTTCCGTCAAAAATCTTCGACGGAATCCATTTTCCGACAAAAATATTCGACGGAATCCATTTTCCGTCAAAATTCTTCGACGGAATCCATTTTCCGTCGAAAATCTTCACAAAATCAATTTCTTTTGCATTTTTTTATTCATCCGGTTTCGATGGAATTCATTTTCCGTCAAAAATCTTCGACGAAATCCATTTTCCGTCAAAAATCTTCAACGGAATCCATTTTCCGTCGAAAAACTTCACAAAATCAATTTCTTTTGCATTTATTTTATTCATCTGTTATCGACGGAATACGTTTTCCGTCGAAAAACTTCACAAAATTAATTTCTTTTGCATTTATTTTATTCATCCGTTTTCGACGGGATTTTTCGTCAAAAATCTTCGACGGAATCCATTTTCCGTCGAAAAACTTCACAAAATCAATTTCTTTTGCATTTATTTTATTCATCCATTTTCGACGGTCAAAAATCGACGGAATATTTTCCGTCGAAAAACTTCACAAAATCAATTTCTTTTGCATTTATTTTATTCATCCATTTTCGACGGAATTTGATTTCCGTCAAAAATCTTCGACGAAAAACTTAACAAAATCAATTTCTTTTCCACCGAAAAACTTCACAAAATCAATTTCTTTTGCATTTATTTTATTCATCCATTTTCGACGGAATACATCGTCAAAAATCTTCATACGTCGAAAAATTTCATAAAATCAATTTCTTTTGCATTTATTTTATTCATCCATTTTCGACGGAATTCATTTTCCATCCAAAATCTTCGACGGAATCCATTTTCCGTCGAAAAACTTCACAAAATCAATTTCTTTTGCATTTATTTTATTCATCCATTTTCCATCATTTTCGACGGAATTCAAAAAATCTTTTTTGACAAAATACATTTTCCGTCAAAAATCTTCTACGGAATCCATTTTCCGTCGAAAAACTTCACAAAATCAATTTCTTTTGCATTTATTTTATTCATCCGTTTTCGACGGAATACATTTTTCGTCAAAAATCTTCAACGGAATCCAATTTTCGTTGAAAAATTAATAAAATCAATTTCTTTTGCATTTATTTTATTCATCCATTTTCAACGGAATTCATTTTCCGTCAAAAATCTTCGACGGAATCCATATTTCGTCGAAAAATTTCATAAAATCAATTTCTTTTGCATTTATTTTATTCATCCATTTTCGACGAAATCCGTTTTCCATCAAAAAAATTTCACAATATCAATTTCTTTTCTTTTGCATTTATTTTATTCATCCGTTTTCGACGGAATACATTTTTCGTCAAAAATCTTCGACGGAATCCATTTTCCGTCGAAAAACTTCATAAAATCAATTTCTTTTGCATTTATTTTATTCATCCATTTTCAAAAACGGAATTCATTTTCCGTCAAAAATCTTCGACGAAATCCATTTTCCGTCGAAAAACTTCACAAAATCAATTTCTTTTGCATTTATTTTATTCATCCATTTTCGACGGAATTCATTTTCCAATATCAAAAATCTTCTACGGAATCAATTTTTCGTCGAAAAACTTCACAAAATCAATTTCTTTTGCATTTATTTTATTCATCCATTTTCGACGGAATCCATTTTCGTCAAAAAAACTTCACAAAATCAATTTATTTTGCATTTATTTTATTCATCCATTTTCAACGGAATTCATTTTCCGTCAAAAATCTTCGACGGAATCCATTTTCCGTCGAAAAACTTTACAAAATCAATTTCTTTTGCATTTATTTTATTCATCCGTTTTCGACGGAATACATTTGTCGTCAAAAATCTTCGTCGAAAAACTTCACAAAATCAATTTCTTTTGACGGAATCCATTTTTCGTCGAAAAACTTCACAAAATCAATTTCTTTTGCATTTATTTTATTCATCCATTTTCGACGGAATTCATTTTCCGTCAAAAATCTTCGACGGAATCCATTTTTCGTCGAAAATCTTCACAAAATCAATTTCTTTTGCATTTATTTTATTCATCCATTTTCGACGGAATTCATTTTCCGTCAAAAATCTTCGACGAATCCATTTTCCGTCGAAAAACATCACAAAATCAATTTCTTTTGCATTTATTTTACTCATCCATTTTCAACGGAATTCATTTTCCGTCAAAAATCTTCGACGGAATCCATTTTCCATCGAAAAACTTCACACAATCAATTTCTTTTGCATTTATTTTATTCATCCATTTTCGACGGAATTCATTTTCCGTCAAAATCTTCGACGAATCATTAAAACTTCACAATATCAATTTCTTTTGCATTTATTTTATTCATCTGTTATCGACGGAATACGTTTTCCGTCGAAAAACTTCACAAAATTAATTTCTTTTGCATTTATTTTATTAATCCGTTTTCGACGGAGTACATTTTGCGTCAAAAATCTTCGACGGAATCCATTTTTCGTCGAAAACTTCACAAAATCAATTTCTTTTGCATTTATTTTATTCATCCATTTTCGACGGAATTCATTTTACGTCAAAAATCTTCGACGGAATCCATTTTCCTTCGAAAAACTTCACAAAATCAATTTTTTTTGCATTTATTTTATTCATCCATTTTTTACGGAATTCATTTTCCGTCAAAAAACTTCGACGGATTCCATTTTCCGTCGAAAAACTTCACAAAATCAATTTCTTTGGCATTTATTTTATTCATCCATTTTCGACGGAATCCATTTTCCGTCGAAAAACTTCACAAAATCAATTTCTTTTGCATTTATTTTATTCATCCGTTTTCTATGGAATTCACTTTCCATCAAAAATCTTCGACGGAATCCATTTTCCGTCAAAAATCTTCTACGGAATCCATTTTCCGTCGAAAAACTTCACAAAATCAATTTCTTTTGCATTTATTTTATTCATCCGTTTTCGATGGAATACATTTTTCGTCAAAAATCTTCAACGGAATCCAATTTTCGTCGAAAAATTAATAAAATCAATTTCTTTTGCATTTATTTTATTCATCCATTTTCAACGGAATTCATTTTCCGTCAAAAATCTTCGACGGAATCCATAATTCGTCGAAAAATTTCATAAAATCAATTTCTTTTGCATTTATTTTATTCATCCATTTTCGTCGGAATCCGTTTTCCATCTAAAAATTTCACAATATCAATTTATTTTGCATTTATTTTATTCACCCATTTTCGACGGAATTCATTTTCCGTCGAAAAACTTCACAAAATAAATTTCTTTTGCATTAATTTAATTCGTCCATTTTCGACGGAATACGTTTTCCGTCAAAAATCTTCGACGGAATCCATTTTCCGTTGAAAAACTTACAAAATCAATTTCCTTTGCATTTATTTTATTCATCCATTTTCGGCGGAATTCGTTTTCCGTCAAAAATCTTCGACAGAATCCATTTTCCGACGAAAAACTTCACAAAATCAATTTCTTTTGCATTTATTTTTCGAAGGAATTCATTTTCCGTCAAAAATCTTCGACGGAATCCATTTTCCGAAAAAATTCACAAAATCAATTTCTTTTTCATTTATTTTATTCATAAATTTTCGACGGAATCCATTTTCCTAAAAAAATATTTACAAAATCAATTTCTTTTTCATTTATTTTATTCATCCGTTTTCGACGGAATACATTTTTCGTCAAAAATCTTCGACGGAATCCATTTTTCGTCGAAAAACTTCATAAAATCAACTTCTTTTGCATTTATTTTATTCATTTTCCGTCAAAAATCTTCGACGGAATCCATTTTCTGTCGAAAAACTTCACAAAATCAATTTCTTTTGCATTTAATGTTTTCATCCATTTTTGACAGAATCCCTTTTCCGTCCAAGGAATCCTTTTTCCGTCGAAAAACTTCACAAAATCAATTTCTTTTGCATATTTTTATTCATCCGGTTTCGATGGAATTCTTTTTCCGTCAAAAATCTTCGACGAAATCCATTTTCCGTCGAAAAACTTCACAAAATCAATTTCTTTTGCATTTATTTTATTCATCTGTTATCGACGGAATACGTTTTCCGTCAAAAAAAAACATTTTCACAAAATTCATTTCTTTTGCATTTATTTTATTCATCCATTTTCAACAGAATTCATTTTCCGTCAAAAATCTTCGACGAATGCATTTTCCGTCGAAAAACTGTACAAAATCAATTTCTTTTGCATTTATTTTATTCATCCGTTTTCGACGGAATACATTTTTCGTCAAAAATCTTCGACGGAATCCATTTTTCGTCGAAAAACTTCATAAAATCAACTTCTTTTGCATTTATTTTATTGATCCATTTTCGACGGAATTCATTTTCCGTCAAAAATCTTCGACGGAATCCATTTTTCGATGAAAATCTTCACAAAATCAACTTCTTTTGCATTTATTTTATTCATCCATTTTGGACGGAATTCATTTTCCGTCAAAAATCTTTGACGCAATAAATTTTCCGTCGAAAAACATCACAAAATCAATTTCTTTTGCACTTATTTTATTCATCCGTTTTCGATGGAATTCATTTTCCGTCAAAAATCTTCGACGGAATCCATTTTCCGTCAAAAATCTTTTACGGAATCCATTTTCCATCGAGAAACTTCACACAATCAATTTCTTTTGCATTTTTATTCATCCATTTTCGACGGAATTTGTTTTCCGTCGAAAAACTTCACAATATCAATTTCTTTTGCATTTATTTTATTCATCCATTTTCGACGGAATTCTTTTTCCGTCAAAAATCTTCGACAGAATCCATTTTCTGTCGAAAAACTTCACAAAATCAATTTCTTTTGCAATTTTTTATTCATCCGGTTTCGATGGAATTCATTTTCCGTCTAAAAACTTCGACGAAATCCATTTTCCGTCAAAAGTCTTCAACGGAATCCATTTTCCGTCGAAAAACTTCACAAAATCAATTTCTTTTGCATTTATTTTATTCATCTGTTATCGACGGAATACGTTTTCCGTAAAAAAAACTTCACAAAATTCATCTCTTATCCATTTATTTTATTCATCCATTTTCAACGGAATCCATATTCCTTCGTAAAACAACACAAAATCAATTTGTTTTGCATTTATTTTATTAATCCATTTTCGACGGAATTCGTTTTCCTTCGAAAAACTTCACAAAATAAATTTCTTTTGCAATAATTTTATTCATGCATTTTCGACGGAATACATTTTCCGTCAAAAATCTTCGACGGATTTCCATTTTCTGTCTAAAAACTTCACAAAATCAATTTCTTTTGCATTTATTTTATTCATCCATTTTCGACGGAATTCATTTTCCGTCAAAAATCATCACAAAATCAATTTCTTTTGCATTTATTTTATTCATCCATTTTCGACGGAGTACATTTTTCGTCAAAAATCTACGACGGAATCCATTTTTCGTCGAAAAACTTCATGAAATCAATATCTTTTGCATTTATTTTATTCATACATTTTTCGTCAAAAGTCATCGACGGAATCCGTTTTTCATCGAAAAACTTCATAAAATCATTTTCTTTTGCATTTATTTTTTTCATCCATTTTCGACGGAATTCATTTTCCGTCCAAAATCTTCGACGGAATCCATTTTCCGTCAGAAAACTTCTCAAAATCAATTTCTTTTGCATTTATTTTATTCATCCATTTTCGACGGAATTCATTTTCCGTCAAAAATCATCACAAAATCAATTTCTTTTGCATTTATTTTATTCATCCATTTTCGACGGAGTACATTTTTCGTCAAAAATCTACGACGGAATCCATTTTTCGTCGAAAAACTTCATGAAATCAATATCTTTTGCATTTATTTTATTCATCCATTTTCGACGGAATTCATTTTCCGTCAAAAATCTTCGACGGAATCTATTTTCCTTCGAAAAACTTCACAGAATAAATTTCTTTTGCATTTATTTTATTCATCCATTTTCGACGGAATTCTTTTTCCGTCCAAAATCTTCGACGAAATCCATTTTTCGTCGAAAAACTTCATGAAATCAATATCTTTTGCATTTATTTTATTCATCCATTTTCGACGGAATTCATTTTCCGTCAAAAATCTTCGACGAAATCTATTTTCCTTCGAAAAACTTCACAAAATAAATTTCTTTTGCATTTATTTTATTCATCATTTTCGACGGAATTCATTTTCCATCCAAAATCTTCGACGGAATCCATTTTCCGTCGAAAAACTTCACAAAATCAATTTCTTTTGCATTTATTTTATTCATCCATTTTCGACGGAATCCATTTTCCGTCGAAAAACTTCACAAAATCGATTTCTTTTGCATTGATTTTATTCATCCGTTTTCGATGGAATTCATTTTCCGACAAAAATCTTCGACGGAATCCATTTTCCGTCAAAAAACTTTACAAAATCAATTTCTTTTGCATTTATTTTATTCATCCGTTCTCGACGGAATACATTTTTCGTCAAAAATCTTCAACGGAATCCAATTTTCGTCGAAAAATTCATAAAATCAATTTCTTTTGCATTTATTTTATTCATCCATTTTCAACGGGATTCATTTTCCGTCAAAAATCTTCGACGGAATCCATATTTCGTCGAAAAATTTAATAAAATCAATTTCTTTTGCATTTATTTTAATCATCCATTTTCGACGGAATTCTTTTTCCGTCAAAAATCTTCGACAGAATCCATTTTCTGTCGAAAAACTTCACAAAATCAATTTCTTTTGCAATTTTTTATTCATCCGGTTTCGATGGAATTCATTTTCCGTCTAAAAACTTCGACGAAATCCATTTTCCGTCAAAAGTCTTCAACGGAATCCATTTTCCGTCGAAAAACTTCACAAAATCAATTTCTTTTGCATTTATTTTATTCATCTGTTATCGACGGAATACGTTTTCCGTAAAAAAAACTTCACAAAATTCATCTCTTATCCATTTATTTTATTCATCCATTTTCAACGGAATCCATATTCCTTCGTAAAACAACACAAAATCAATTTGTTTTGCATTTATTTTATTAATCCATTTTCGACGGAATTCGTTTTCCTTCGAAAAACTTCACAAAATAAATTTCTTTTGCAATAATTTTATTCATGCATTTTCGACGGAATACATTTTCCGTCAAAAATCTTCGACGGATTTCCATTTTCTGTCTAAAAACTTCACAAAATCAATTTCTTTTGCATTTATTTTATTCATCCATTTTCGACGGAATTCATTTTCCGTCAAAAATCATCACAAAATCAATTTCTTTTGCATTTATTTTATTCATCCATTTTCGACGGAGTACATTTTTCGTCAAAAATCTACGACGGAATCCATTTTTCGTCGAAAAACTTCATGAAATCAATATCTTTTGCATTTATTTTATTCATCCGTTTTCGACGGAATACATTTTTCGTCAAAAGTCATCGACGGAATCCGTTTTTCATCGAAAAACTTCATAAAATCATTTTCTTTTGCATTTATTTTTTTCATCCATTTTCGACGGAATTCATTTTCCGTCCAAAATCTTCGACGGAATCCATTTTCCGTCAGAAAACTTCACAAAATCAATTTCTTTTGCATTTATTTTATTCATCCATTTTCGACGGAATTCATTTTCCGTCAAAAATCATCACAAAATCAATTTCTTTTGCATTTATTTTATTCATCCATTTTCGACGGAGTACATTTTTCGTCAAAAATCTACGACGGAATCCATTTTTCGTCGAAAAACTTCATGAAATCAATATCTTTTGCATTTATTTTATTCATCCATTTTCGACGGAATTCATTTTCCGTCAAAAATCTTCGACGGAATCTATTTTCCTTCGAAAAACTTCACAGAATAAATTTCTTTTGCATTTATTTTATTCATCCATTTTCGACGGAATTCTTTTTCCGTCCAAAATCTTCGACGAAATCCATTTTTCGTCGAAACACTTCATGAAATCAATATCTTTTGCATTTATTTTATTCATCCATTTTCGACGGAATTCATTTTCCGTCAAAAATCTTCGACGAAATCTATTTTCCTTCGAAAAACTTCACAAAATAAATTTCTTTTGCATTTATTTTATTCATCATTTTCGACGGAATTCATTTTCCATCCAAAATCTTCGACGGAATCCATTTTCCGTCGAAAAACTTCACAAAATCAATTTCTTTTGCATTTATTTTATTCATCCATTTTCGACGGAATCCATTTTCCGTCGAAAAACTTCACAAAATCGATTTCTTTTGCATTGATTTTATTCATCCGTTTTCGATGGAATTCATTTTCCGACAAAAATCTTCGACGGAATCCATTTTCCGTCAAAAAACTTTACAAAATCAATTTCTTTTGCATTTATTTTATTGATCCGTTCTCGACGGAATACATTTTTCGTCAAAAATCTTCAACGGAATCCAATTTTCGTCGAAAAATTCATAAAATCAATTTCTTTTGCATTTATTTTATTCATCCATTTTCAACGGAATTCATTTTCCGTCAAAAATCTTCGACGGAATCCATATTTCGTCGAAAAATTTAATAAAATCAATTTCTTTTGCATTTATTTTAATCATCCATTTTCGACGGAATCCGTTTTCCATCTAAAAATTTCACAATATCAATTTATTTTGCATTTATTTTATTCATCCAATTTCGACGGAATTCATTTTCCGTCGAAAAACTTCACAAAATAAATTTCTTTTGCATTAATTTAATTCATCCATTTTCGACGGAATACATTTTCCGTCCAAAATCTTCGACGGAATCCATTTTCTGTCGAAAAACTTACAAAATCAATTTCCTTTGCATTTATTTTATTCATCCATTTTCGACGGAATTCATTTTCCGTCAAAATCTTCGACGAAATCCCTTTTCCGTCGAAAAACTTCACAAAATCAATTTCTTTTTCATTTTTTTATTCATCCGGTTTCGAAGGAATTCATTTTCCGTCAAAAATCTTCTACGGAATCCATTTTCCGTCGAAAAATTTCACAAAATCAATTTCTTTTGCATTTATTTTATTCATCCGTTATCGACGGAATGCGTTTTCCGTCACAAAAACTTCACAAAATTAATTTCTTTTGCATTTATTTTATTCATCCATTTTCAACGGAATTCATTTTCAGTCAAAAATCTTCGACAGAATGAATTTTCCGTCGAAAAACTTCACAAAATCAATTTCTTTTGCATTTATTTTATTCATTCATTTTCGACGGAATCCATTTTCCTTCGAAAAACTTTACAAAATCAAATTATTTTCCAATTTATTTTATTCATCCGTTTTCGACGGAATTAGTTTTCCGTCAAAAATCTTCGACGGATTTTCTTTTTCGTCGAAAAACTTCACAAAATCAATTTCTTATCCATTTATTTTATTCATCCATTTTCAACGGAATCCATATTCCTTCGAAAAACAACACAAAATCAATTTGTTTTGCATTTATTTTATTAATCCATTTTCGACGGAATTCGTTTTCCTTCGAAAAACTTCACAAAATAAATTTCTTTTGCAATAATTTTATTCATGCATTTTCGACGGAATACATTTTCCGTCAAAAATCTTCGACGGATTTCCATTTTCTGTCTAAAAACTTCACAAAATCAATTTTTTTGCATTTATTTTATTCATCCATTTTCAACGAAATTCATTTTCCATCAAAAATCTTCGACGGAATCCATTTTCCGTCGAAAAACTTCACGAAATTAATTTCTTTCGCATTTATTTTATTCATCCATTTTTGATGGAATTCATTTTCCGTCCAAAAACTATGACGGAATCCATTTTCCGTCAAATATATTCTACGGAAACCATTTTCCGTCGAAAAACTTCACAAAATAATTTCTTTTGCATGAATTTAATTCATCCATTTTCGACGGAATATATTTTCCGTCAAAAATCTTCGACGGAATCCATTTTCCGTCGAAAAACTTCACAAAATCAATTTCTTTTGCATTTATTTTATTAATCTATTATCGACGGAATCCATATTTCGTCGAAAAATTTCATAAAATCAATTTCTTTTGCATTTATTTTATTCATCCATTTTCGACGGAATCCGTTTTCCATCTAAACATTTCACAATATCAATTTATTTTGCATTTATTTTATTCACCCATTTTCGACGGAATTCATTTTCCGTCGAAAAACTTCACAAAATAAATTTCTTTAGCATTAATTTAATTCATCCATTTTCGACGGAATACATTTTCCGTCAAAAATCTTTGACGGAATCCATTTTCCGACAAAAATATTCGACGGAATCCATTTTCGTCGAAAATCTTCACAAAATCAATTTCTTTTGCATTTTTTTATTCATCCGGTTTCGATGGAATTCATTTTCCGTCAAAAATCTTCGACGAAATCCATTTTCCGTCAAAAATCTTCAATGGAATCCATTTTCCGTCGAAAAACTTCACAAAATCAATTTCTTTTGCATTTATTTTATTCATCTGTTATCGACGGAATACGTTTTCCGTCGAAAAACTTCACAAAATTAATTTCTTTTGCATTTATTTTATTAATCCGTTTTCGACGGAATTCTTTTTCCGTCAAAAATCTTCGACAGAATCCATTTTCTGTCGAAAAACTTCACAAAATCAATTTCTTTTGCAATTTTTTATTCATCCGGTTTCGATGGAATTCATTTTCCGTCTAAAAACTTCGACGAAATCCATTTTCCGTCAAAAGTCTTCAACGGAATCCATTTTCCGTCGAAAAACTTCACAAAATCAATTTCTTTTGCATTTATTTTATTCATCTGTTATCGACGGAATACGTTTTCCGTAAAAAAAACTTCACAAAATTCATCTCTTATCCATTTATTTTATTCATCCATTTTCAACGGAATCCATATTCCTTCGTAAAACAACACAAAATCAATTTGTTTTGCATTTATTTTATTAATCCATTTTCGACGGAATTCGTTTTCCTTCGAAAAACTTCACAAAATAAATTTCTTTTGCAATAATTTTATTCATGCATTTTCGACGGAATACATTTTCCGTCAAAAATCTTCGACGGATTTCCATTTTCTGTCTAAAAACTTCACAAAATCAATTTCTTTTGCATTTATTTTATTCATCCATTTTCGACGGAATTCATTTTCCGTCAAAAATCATCACAAAATCAATTTCTTTTGCATTTATTTTATTCATCCATTTTCGACGGAGTACATTTTTCGTCAAAAATCTACGACGGAATCCATTTTTCGTCGAAAAACTTCATGAAATCAATATCTTTTGCATTTATTTTATTCATCCGTTTTCGACGGAATACATTTTTCGTCAAAAGTCATCGACGGAATCCGTTTTTCATCGAAAAACTTCATAAAATCATTTTCTTTTGCATTTATTTTTTTCATCCATTTTCGACGGAATTCATTTTCCGTCCAAAATCTTCGACGGAATCCATTTTCCGTCAGAAAACTTCTCAAAATCAATTTCTTTTGCATTTATTTTATTCATCCATTTTCGACGGAATTCATTTTCCGTCAAAAATCATCACAAAATCAATTTCTTTTGCATTTATTTTATTCATCCATTTTCGACGGAGTACATTTTTCGTCAAAAATCTACGACGGAATCCATTTTTCGTCGAAAAACTTCATGAAATCAATATCTTTTGCATTTATTTTATTCATCCATTTTCGACGGAATTCATTTTCCGTCAAAAATCTTCGACGGAATCTATTTTCCTTCGAAAAACTTCACAGAATAAATTTCTTTTGCATTTATTTTATTCATCCATTTTCGACGGAATTCTTTTTCCGTCCAAAATCTTCGACGAAATCCATTTTTCGTCGAAAAACTTCATGAAATCAATATCTTTTGCATTTATTTTATTCATCCATTTTCGACGGAATTCATTTTCCGTCAAAAATCTTCGACGAAATCTATTTTCCTTCGAAAAACTTCACAAAATAAATTTCTTTTGCATTTATTTTATTCATCATTTTCGACGGAATTCATTTTCCATCCAAAATCTTCGACGGAATCCATTTTCCGTCGAAAAACTTCACAAAATCAATTTCTTTTGCATTTATTTTATTCATCCATTTTCGACGGAATCCATTTTCCGTCGAAAAACTTCACAAAATCGATTTCTTTTGCATTGATTTTATTCATCCGTTTTCGATGGAATTCATTTTCCGACAAAAATCTTCGACGGAATCCATTTTCCGTCAAAAAACTTTACAAAATCAATTTCTTTTGCATTTATTTTATTCATCCGTTCTCGACGGAATACATTTTTCGTCAAAAATCTTCAACGGAATCCAATTTTCGTCGAAAAATTCATAAAATCAATTTCTTTTGCATTTATTTTATTCATCCATTTTCAACGGAATTCATTTTCCGTCAAAAATCTTCGACGGAATCCATATTTCGTCGAAAAATTTAATAAAATCAATTTCTTTTGCATTTATTTTAATCATCCATTTTCGACGGAATTCTTTTTCCGTCAAAAATCTTCGACAGAATCCATTTTCTGTCGAAAAACTTCACAAAATCAATTTCTTTTGCAATTTTTTATTCATCCGGTTTCGATGGAATTCATTTTCCGTCTAAAAACTTCGACGAAATCCATTTTCCGTCAAAAGTCTTCAACGGAATCCATTTTCCGTCGAAAAACTTCACAAAATCAATTTCTTTTGCATTTATTTTATTCATCTGTTATCGACGGAATACGTTTTCCGTAAAAAAAACTTCACAAAATTCATCTCTTATCCATTTATTTTATTCATCCATTTTCAACGGAATCCATATTCCTTCGTAAAACAACACAAAATCAATTTGTTTTGCATTTATTTTATTAATCCATTTTCGACGGAATTCGTTTTCCTTCGAAAAACTTCACAAAATAAATTTCTTTTGCAATAATTTTATTCATGCATTTTCGACGGAATACATTTTCCGTCAAAAATCTTCGACGGATTTCCATTTTCTGTCTAAAAACTTCACAAAATCAATTTCTTTTGCATTTATTTTATTCATCCATTTTCGACGGAATTCATTTTCCGTCAAAAATCATCACAAAATCAATTTCTTTTGCATTTATTTTATTCATCCATTTTCGACGGAGTACATTTTTCGTCAAAAATCTACGACGGAATCCATTTTTCGTCGAAAAACTTCATGAAATCAATATCTTTTGCATTTATTTTATTCATCCGTTTTCGACGGAATACATTTTTCGTCAAAAGTCATCGACGGAATCCGTTTTTCATCGAAAAACTTCATAAAATCATTTTCTTTTGCATTTATTTTTTTCATCCATTTTCGACGGAATTCATTTTCCGTCCAAAATCTTCGACGGAATCCATTTTCCGTCAGAAAACTTCTCAAAATCAATTTCTTTTGCATTTATTTTATTCATCCATTTTCGACGGAATTCATTTTCCGTCAAAAATCATCACAAAATCAATTTCTTTTGCATTTATTTTATTCATCCATTTTCGACGGAGTACATTTTTCGTCAAAAATCTACGACGGAATCCATTTTTCGTCGAAAAACTTCATGAAATCAATATCTTTTGCATTTATTTTATTCATCCATTTTCGACGGAATTCATTTTCCGTCAAAAATCTTCGACGGAATCTATTTTCCTTCGAAAAACTTCACAGAATAAATTTCTTTTGCATTTATTTTATTCATCCATTTTCGACGGAATTCTTTTTCCGTCCAAAATCTTCGACGAAATCCATTTTTCGTCGAAACACTTCATGAAATCAATATCTTTTGCATTTATTTTATTCATCCATTTTCGACGGAATTCATTTTCCGTCAAAAATCTTCGACGAAATCTATTTTCCTTCGAAAAACTTCACAAAATAAATTTCTTTTGCATTTATTTTATTCATCATTTTCGACGGAATTCATTTTCCATCCAAAATCTTCGACGGAATCCATTTTCCGTCGAAAAACTTCACAAAATCAATTTCTTTTGCATTTATTTTATTCATCCATTTTCGACGGAATCCATTTTCCGTCGAAAAACTTCACAAAATCGATTTCTTTTGCATTGATTTTATTCATCCGTTTTCGATGGAATTCATTTTCCGACAAAAATCTTCGACGGAATCCATTTTCCGTCAAAAAACTTTACAAAATCAATTTCTTTTGCATTTATTTTATTGATCCGTTCTCGACGGAATACATTTTTCGTCAAAAATCTTCAACGGAATCCAATTTTCGTCGAAAAATTCATAAAATCAATTTCTTTTGCATTTATTTTATTCATCCATTTTCAACGGAATTCATTTTCCGTCAAAAATCTTCGACGGAATCCATATTTCGTCGAAAAATTTAATAAAATCAATTTCTTTTGCATTTATTTTAATCATCCATTTTCGACGGAATCCGTTTTCCATCTAAAAATTTCACAATATCAATTTATTTTGCATTTATTTTATTCATCCAATTTCGACGGAATTCATTTTCCGTCGAAAAACTTCACAAAATAAATTTCTTTTGCATTAATTTAATTCATCCATTTTCGACGGAATACATTTTCCGTCCAAAATCTTCGACGGAATCCATTTTCTGTCGAAAAACTTACAAAATCAATTTCCTTTGCATTTATTTTATTCATCCATTTTCGACGAAATTCATTTTCCGTCAAAAATCTTCGACGAAATCCCTTTTCCGTCGAAAAACTTCACAAAATCAATTTCTTTTTCATTTTTTTATTCATCCGGTTTCGAAGGAATTCATTTTCCGTCAAAAATCTTCTACGGAATCCATTTTCCGTCGAAAAATTTCACAAAATCAATTTCTTTTGCATTTATTTTATTCATCCGTTATCGACGGAATGCGTTTTCCGTCACAAAAACTTCACAAAATTAATTTCTTTTGCATTTATTTTATTCATCCATTTTCAACGGAATTCATTTTCAGTCAAAAATCTTCGACAGAATGAATTTTCCGTCGAAAAACTTCACAAAATCAATTTCTTTTGCATTTATTTTATTCATCCATTTTCGACGGAATCCATTTTCCTTCGAAAAACTTTACAAAATCAAATTATTTTCCAATTTATTTTATTCATCCGTTTTCGACGGAATTAGTTTTCCGTCAAAAATCTTCGACGGATTTTCTTTTTCGTCGAAAAACTTCACAAAATCAATTTCTTATCCATTTATTTTATTCATCCATTTTCAACGGAATCCATATTCCTTCGAAAAACAACACAAAATCAATTTGTTTTGCATTTATTTTATTAATCCATTTTCGACGGAATTCGTTTTCCTTCGAAAAACTTCACAAAATAAATTTCTTTTGCAATAATTTTATTCATGCATTTTCGACGGAATACATTTTCCGTCAAAAATCTTCGACGGATTTCCATTTTCTGTCTAAAAACTTCACAAAATCAATTTTTTTGCATT